>JAOBRE010000022.1:43996695-44014977 GCA_027574745.1 Occidentarius platypogon
GGGGGGGAATTCAGTCTCCTCCAAAATCACTGATATAGTATTTATAGAATAATATGCTAAACGATGAGTTTCCCACTGCCACATGAATAAGGCTTCATTCTCATTTAGTATATTATACAAGCTCTCACAAGACAGAGCAATGTACACTGAAAATGTTTATTGTGCATATAGAATGTGTATATTTATCAGGACGTAGCTGTAGTTTGGTCTAATTTACACTCCACATTCTGATAGAAGAGTAGAAACGTCCACAATTGCACAAGTCTGATTTATTCTAAAACGAACATGTGACCAGCATAAAAGCACTGATTCACGATCTTCTAGTTAGAGCAAACATCCACTAAGAAGCTTGTGAAAAGCAGGCTTAGCTCTGCGACTTGGAACCAAACACACATTGTACGAGGCACAAGTTTATGAGCATATACATCCACTTTAACCGTTCTTCTTAAGTGCTATCTACATCGCTGACTGCACACAATCACTTTATAGAACACCAGCCTTAAATACATCGTCAGATCTTCTAATCTCTCTCTCTTTCTCTCTCTCTCCTTTAATCATTTTTGCTGATGCAGCCTAAAAACATTTGACTATGTAGCGCCTAGGACTCTACATAAACAACATGCAACTGTCAGCACAATGTCCATTAAAACACACACACACACAAAATATATTAAAAAACATAAGCGCTAATATAGTCAAAGGCACCTGTAAATAAACAGTAAAAATGATTAATACACAAAGGCGGTAAAAATGAACAGAAAAAAAACCCCTAAAACAACAAAATTTAAAAATCCTATTCCGACAGGATCCGGTTACATTTCCAGGAGATCAGCCATGATGTTCTTTTCTTCTGAGAACAATCCAGAATATACAGAATAACCTGCTCTAATCATTTTATTCCTGACAGCACGAGGAGTTTACTGCTTGTTTTTCACAGATGGTTTTTTTTTTTAGAAAAGCATCATTGCTACTCTCTGTAATCAGTCATCTAGTACATGTTCCTAAATTAAGAAATCAGAAAAGCACGATGCTGTTGATTCGCATCTTGTACAATATCATGGACCACTGCATCTTCTTAGGAAAAAAAAAAAAATTAATTGCATCTTTAATCATCTAACATTAGAAGCTGGCTAACGAATATAATTAAACAATCTGATAACATTCCCAATATTCAGGAGTTTTATTTTGCAAGAGGAAGAACGTAAGCTGTTATTTTTATAGCCGAGTCACCCAGAGAACCGAATCCCATCCAAATAGGGTTAACTGTTAAATTAATCTTTAGCTTATAGTTGTTCAAATAGAGCATGATGAAAATGAAGTGAACACCATTAATAGTGCTGAAGAACATTTTTATACAGTCACACCTTCCGTTAAACTTTAAGAACAAAATGTAATCCGAGGTCAACTACACGTTAGATCTGATTTAACTTGATGGTTTAACGTAAGCTGCAGTAAAATAAACACTACTACATAAAAACGAGTATTAAAATAATGATTAAGAAACCCTACAGTAATTCAGTTCCATAACAGGGTTGGTTTGCTGTGTGATCATGTGTCTCACAGGTAAGGGTACTGGTTGAGTTTCCTCTGGCTGGGGGGGTACGGCTGCCCCGGGAGCTGCTGCTGTTGGCAGTGTGAGGCGGCTGATTGGCCCATCAGCCCCATAGCGCTGCTCTTTTGCAGCAGACTCAGAGAGGCGGAGTAAGGTCCGGCAGCACGCGTGTGCCTGATGGAGGAGGACGAGGAGGTGGAGGAAGAGCCGGTGGAGTTGTGCAGCTGATCCACGGCCTGCGACACGGAGGCCAAGGCAGCTGAGGCAGGGTAGGCGTACAGGTTGGGGGCGGAGCTAAAGAGCGAGGCCTCGTGAAGCCTGTAGGACTGCGACGGACCTGCAGGAGGGTAAGTGGGTTGACGTCTCAGGGATCCGCCCCCTGACCTGTCGTGAGAGGACATCACAGGCTGCTGAACCTGCAGTGGAAAGAAGTACAAAGATGATGAAACGACGACTACTACTACTACTACACTGGCTCCATGATGCCTGCTGTCTAAAAGCGCTGAGGGCTCTACACTCGAGTGCTGTTTTTAGCACAGCAAGACAGTTTCAAACTTCAGGAAAGTTCATCCTTGCAGAAAAGCTTCACATGACATCAACTTTTTTTTTTTGTGTTTATTGATTTTTCCCAAAAGATTTACATAAAAGTCACATAAATGTCCTCACACTTTGAATCATATTCAAACATGGTAGTGCAAATAAACAGAATCTCCCAATCCCTCCCTCCCAAAGTAGGACTACAGATTCTAGAATAAAAGAGAGAGAGAGAGAGAAAAAAGGGAATGGGGGGTGGGGTGTGTGTGTGTGTGTGTGTGGGGTTGCTGCTGTCACCTTGATTCTCAATCATGAAATAGGGAAGATCAGTGCATTATTACTCTACATCAAGAGGTTCTTGTAGTGAGTCGTAGTAGTCCCAAAAAGGCCTCCAGGTTTTAACAAAAGTTTGTGAAGATCCCTTGATTGTGTACTTAATGCGCTCCAACTTCAGAAAGTACAACACCTCCTTGATCCAATGCGCAAAAGAGGGTGGAGCCTGTTGCTTCCATTTCAAAAGAATCAAACGCCTCGCAAGAAGTGTAGAGAAAGCTATGATGACATAGGCTTTGCTTGGTAAAAGGTCTCTGCATTCTTCTGGTATTAGTCCAAAAACAGCACTAATAGGGTTGGGGTTAAACTGTGTACCAAACATCTCACTAAACGCTTTGAAAATATCTTGCCAAAAAGAAGAAAGTTTTGGACATAGCCAAAACATATGTATCAAATCTGCTGGTTGACCTCTACATCTAGGACAAAACGGTTCAACATTAGGATAAATTCTTGCCAGTCTGGCCTGGGTTAAATGAACCCTATGCACCACTTTAAGTTGTATCAACCCATGTAATGCAGATGTAGATGATGTGTGTATTAAGTCCAAAACTGCCTCCCAGTCGTCTTTTGTCATGGTCACTCCCAAATCATTGTCCCAAGCGCTTTTTAAATGTTCTGTTGAATGGGGATTGATGTTATTAATATACCCATACATTCTTGCTATTAATCCTTTGTAGTTTGAATTCAGCACAAATATGGAGTCATACTGAGTCTGTGGTGGTTTTTCAGGAAATGATATAAATGTCTTCTTCACAAAACTTCTGATCTGGAGGTAACGAAAGAAATGTGTTTTGGGTAAGTCATAAGTTTCGGCCAGCTGAGCAAAAGATGTAAATATATTGTCTTTATACAGGTTATTGATTGTTTTGATCCCCTTATTGAACCATGAATTAAATGTAGGGTCTGTACAAGATGGTGTAAACATATGATTTGATGTAACAGGGGAGAGAGGAGAAGCTGCCTGGAACCCAAAATGTCTTCTGAACTGTGCCCAAATTCGTAGTGAGTTATTAACTATTACATTTGAGCTCAAATTACTGCCAAGCAGAGGTAGACTAGAGAAAACTAGTGAGGAAAGCGTGGGACATGATGCAAGTTCAAGTTGCACCCAATCTGCTCTGTCAGTCATGGGTGTGTCTTCTACCCAATGAATTAGCTTCTGAATATTACATGCCCAATAATAGAAAATAAAATTAGGCAATGCCAGCCCCCCTGTACTCTTTGATCTCTGGAGCATGGTCTTGCTAATTCGGCTTGATTTATTCCCCCAAATAAAAGGTATAATGGATTTGTCTAGTGTTTTAAAAAATATTTTTTAATTAGAATGGGGATATTTTGGAACAAGTACAGAAATTTTGGCAGTATTATCATTTTAATCAAACTAACTCGTCCAGCTAATGATAATGGTAATGAGGCCCAACGCATCATATCCTGTTTACACTTTTTAAAAAGAGAAGTGAAATTCTTTGTGAAAGTGGTTGACAAGCTGAGTGTGACTTCAATACCTAGGTATCTGAAGTCCTCTCGTACCATTCGAAAGGGGAAAAGTGTAGGGGGTAGTGCGACTGCTGCAGAGTTGAGAGGTAGAAGTTCACTCTTTTGAAAATTTACTTTATATCCAGATATATCACCAAATCCATTCAGGGTATCCAAAATAGAGGGGAGTGATGATTCTGGATCAGATACATATAAAAGTAAATCATCTGCGTACAAAGAAACTTTATACTCTTGTCCCTTCCGCTTAACACCTTTAAAGTCCTTATTAAGTCGTAGAGCTATTGCTAAGGGCTCAATAGCCAGTGCAAACAAAAGCGGGGAGAGGGGGCAGCCTTGTCTAGTCCCTCTTCCTAGGTTAAAGTAGCAAGACTGTATGTTATTGGAAACAACAGATGCTAATGGTGAAGAGTAAAGCAACTTAATCCAGGATATAAATCCGTCCCAAAAACCAAACTTCTTAAGTGTGAAGAATAGGTATGCAAATTCCACACGGTCAAAGGCCTTCTCCGCGTCTAGAGAAATTACTACCTCAGGGCACTTTGATCCGGCTGAGTGAATGATATTAAATAGTTTTCTTAAATTGGAGTATGAATGTCTTCCTAGGACAAAGCCTGTTTGGTCAGGTGAAACCACATCTGGGACCACACTTTCCAATCTCTTTGCCAAAACTTTAGAAAGCACTTTGAAATCAACATTAAGCAAAGAGATAGGTCTGTAGGATGTGCACAGTAATGGATCTTTGTCTTTTTTTGCCAACAGTGTGATGGACGCCTGCCTCAGTGTCATGGGTAAACTCCCTGAGGAAAGTGCCTCGTTATACATTGCTTGTAAAATTGGTGCCAGCTGGTGGGAAAACTTTTTGTAGAATTCAACTGTGTATCCGTCGGGACCAGGGGACTTGTTGTTTTGCATTGATTTGATGGCTGTAATTATCTCAGAGATTGAGATGTCTGCACTCAGTTTTTCATTTTGTTCCTCTGACACAGTTGGGACAGTAATGTTTTCAAAGAAGGTATGCAAAAGTTTATCATTTCTACATTCTGATGTATAAAGGTCAACATAGAAGTCCTGAAATGCTTTATTTATATCGTTATGATCCGTCAGGATCTCTCCTGTGTGTGACTGGATCTTTGTGATGGAGCGTGATGCAGCTGCCTGTCTTGCTTGACGTGCTAATAATCTACTCGCCTTATCCCCATGCTCATAAACATTGTGCCTGGATTTCAGAATAAGACGTGCAGCCTCTTCAGTGGAAAGAAGATTATATTCAGATTGGAGCCTCAAACGTTCCTTATAGAGATCTGAGTTTGGGGAGTGAGCATATATTGAGTCAATTTCAAGAATGCGTTGTGAAATCTCTGTCATTTTAAAACTTTTTTCTCTTTTGACTCTAGCCGCATATGCTATGATTTGCCCTCGTATGTAGGCTTTCAGCGTTTCCCACAATGTGGCTTGTGAGATCTCAGGGGAGGTATTTGTTTCTAGAAAAAACTGAACTTGATTTGATATTAGTTCTACAAATATGTCATCTGATAATAGTAGGGGATTCAGTCTCCAAATCCTGTTAATAGGTGGCCGGTTAGGGATATTCAAGTCTAGCACAACAGCGCCATGGTCAGAGATAACAATACTATTATATGAAATTGCCTTGACCTTAGGCAGCAGCCTGTTATCTAGTAGGAAATAATCAATACGTGTATAGGTGTGGTGTACATTAGAGAAAAAAGAATATGCTCTGGTCTGAGGAAACCTAAACCTCCATACATCCGAGAGGCCACACTGATTCATGAAATTTTTTACTACTCCAGCAGATCTAGAAGGATTTTGGGACGTTTTGGATGATCTATCCAAGTTGACGTCTAATACAAGGTTAAAATCACCACCCACTAAAAGAAAATTAGTGTCCATATTAGGTATTAAAGAAAACATTTTCTCAAAAAATTGGGGATCATCAAAGTTGGGTGCATATATATTAACCAGGACCACAGGATTGGCAAAAAGTTGTCCAACTACTATGACGTATCGGCCGTTTGGGTCTTTAATTACTTGTTTAGACTCAAAGGAGATGCTTTTATTTATTAAAATGACTGTACCTCTGGCTTTGGCATTAAATGCGCTGTGGAATACATGACCAACCCAGTGTTGTTTCAACCAAGCAATATTGTTATTACAAAGATGCGTTTCTTGTAAAAATGCAATGTCGACCTTCAACTGTTGGAGATGAGACATGACTCTGCGTCTCTTAGTCGGGTTATTAACACCTTTCACATTCCAGGATATGAATTTAACAGGGTTATTCATCATAACCTTAGTAGCTGTATTAGTAGTCATTGTGACTTAAAGTGAGAATGTGAGAGAGGTAGAGGCAGCAGCGGGGGAAAGAGGGGAGGAAAATGTGTAATGGGGTAAATGAAGAAGAAGGGGGGAAGGGGAGAGAAAAAAAAAGAAAGAAAGAAAAAGCAATGTACCTGTGAGTCCTAAACCCATTCCAAATACCCTTACACACTTGTGCTTACTTCTAATTCGCACTCTTAACACTGTTAACTCTGTCTATCTGAAAAGGAGGGAACATTTTAATTATAATAAACCGTCGCCTTTTATCCATGTGAACATTTGCCACATTAACCCATACTATACATTACACTCGTGAGTGTGAAAGAGAACTAAAGAATAGAATAAAATTAGAATGAAAAGGAGAGAGGAAAAAAGTTCAGTGATGAACACCTGGCTACTACACTTTCATTCATATGATTAGGCCTACCCAAAAACAGTGTAACATTGTCATTTGGACTAATGCTGTAAGCCTATGTAACAGTAATGAGAGCGCAAGAGAAAACAAAGCTGATGAAGTAAAAAAAAATAATAATAAATAAATAGGAGATTTTTAGGTCAACAGTCCTGTGATAAACAGCTGGTTATGACTGTTAGGCCTATATTGTCTTTCATATTGTTTGAAAGGCTAAATGAATCTGCACAGAAAAGCAGGCTTTTAAATAATATAGGGTCAAAGTGACATAGAAAACAGTCCAGTTCTGTAGGCTAGTGATGATTATGCATACACTAGGGAAAAGAAAAAGAAAAAAAAAACTTAATTTCAAACCAGTATTAGGCTTGCGCAAACTTTCAAAACACTCACGAACTCTTTAACCAAATAGCCCGTAACACTGCGTGAAAGAGGGGAGAACTGCGTGAGCTACAGCAAGCAGTCTCATGTCACGATAGGAAAACACACCAGAGCACTCACCGAACCGTCCAGCTACCAGATTTTTTTTTATAAATGGAAACTGTCCTGGTAGAACTAATCAGTCCTGTGATTGTTCCACGGGCTGTGGTGGTGATTGTGGGGCATCCAGGAAGGCAGCGGCTTCTTCAGGTGAGATGAATTCGTGCGCAGCACCGTTGACATTCACTCGGAGTTTAGCAGGGAAAACCAGATTGAAGCGTAATCCATCTCTTCTCAGCCGGGTTTTTATCGGGGCGAATGCGGCTCTTTTCTTGGCAACCTCTGCGCTGTAGTCCGCGAAGATGTGAACTTCTGATCCCTTGTAATCCAGCGATCCCTTGTCTCTGGCAAGCTGCATAACGTGTTGCTTCATCTGAAAATGATGCAGGCATGCTATGAAAGGACGCGGGCGTGTGTCCTCTCGTTTCTTTTTCTTGACATTTAGTCTGTGCGCCCTATCGACAACCACGGGCCGCGGAAAGGCGCCTTCTCCAAACATTTCTTGTAGACAGGATTCGATGAAAGCGGTGGGTTTCCCCCCTTCCTCTCCTTCTGGTATGCCTGTGATACGTATGTTGCATCGTCTGGACCTATTCTCCAGGTCATCCAGCTTTAGCTGCTCATTCTCCTTGGAAAGATAGCCGACAGACGCTTCGAGGGCAGTTATTCTATCCTGGAAGTCGTTCATCGAGGTCTTGATGCTTTGGATTGTTTCATCATGTTTGGCGATACCTGCGTGGTTGGCCGATATTTGCGAAGTCAAATTAGTAATAATTCGGTCTTCCATGCCCGCAAGCAGTGTCTGTATGTCGGTTAGAGACACGGGAGTGGTGCCGTCTCCATCAGTATTGCTAGCCATGTTTGCTGCTAGCTCGGCGTCACCTTCAGTTTTCTTGCTTTGATGTTTTGGTTTTCCCATCATAAAACGCAACTGGTATCAGTTACTGTTTTTTTTTTTTTTAAAGTTCAGGTTGATCCTACAGGCGACTTGTTGCGTCTAAAAGTCACTCAGTTCCTAAAGTGTCCAATAAATGTCGAATTCAGACAGAGCTGTTCCGACTTGCGACCTACTCCGCCATTTTCCCTTCGCAATCCGCTGAGGTAATTCTTGACAGATCAGTGACATTACCTGTTAGATTTTTCTGATGCAGGTTTCTGATGTGGGTCACTTGGGTGGTCTGTATACAGCACAGTGAACATCACTTCTATCATTTACAAGAACTAGATAAAAACAGAATCAGATTAGTGACATTACTTGATAGATTTTTACAGCATTCCCTACAGTCATGATTTCAGATAACAGAAAGCTTTTGTTCTCTTTATTCTGTGTTTATTCTCGGTGTTCATTCTGTGTGTTTATTCTTTGTGTTGTGTCTGACGGTCAGATGACTGCAGATAAATCGTGTCTCTTCCTTATAGAACTGATTCAGCATTTTAAAGAAAGATGGAATAAAACCCTTTACCAACAACTATAATTTAGTATAAAATCTTTTTCAGCCCTTATTTCATTTTCAATATCATGACTTTGAATGTGTTCTTGAGAAGTTCAGCAGAAGGAGTTTTATGGTAATCAGGGACTTGGGTCAGATTTAGTTTAAAAATATCAACATTAAAAAATTTACATGCACAATATTATTAATTACTATGCATCTTTTTATTTTAGTTTTAGAATATAACGTTTGTTTTGCATACGTGTGTTTTAAAGAGAACAATCCTGTGCAATTTGTGTATAAATGTGAACAGTGAAGAGAAAATAGGACTGTGAATATCTCACTTCTTTAATTTACAAGAACTAGACTAAAAATAGATAATTTATGATGAGCTTTCTACTCTGTTCTTTAATATGAAGTCCATTCACTATGACATAAATCATTAAACTCCTATCAAGTGAAGAAACTTAAAAGTACACTATGTAGGATTTAGTGGCATCTAGTGGCGAGATTGCAGATTTGCATCCAACCCTTCCCTTTCCGAGGGCATATTAGAACGTATGATGGCCACCAGGTGCCTGTAGCGTACTTTGATGTACTTCCAAAATGATATCATTTATGACCACATTGAGTAACCTGTCAACTGATGAGGTTACTTTCAATAGATATTTAAAAATTCTATTTAGACTGTACTGCAATAGGTCATAACTTCCATGTAATATAGCATGGTGTGTTCCGCATTGTACTAGTATTTTATTGCTTGTAAATATCATTGAATATGAGTGAATATGTACAATTTATGCCTGAAGCATGCATCACACACCTTATGCTATAAATACCCTGGGTACACAGATTTTATTGATGGACCAGCCGCTACTCTGGCTTAGAATATCAACAAGTAATACTTACGGTTCACGTTTTGAGAACAAAATATTTGAAAATTTTGGATTTTATTTGTGTTTGACTCATGTGGAACTCACACTGTGATGTGGGAAGAACACAGACCCACAACCCAGATCTCGATGCAACAAAGTAAGGAATTTGAATGAAACACAAGGAAGGGGGAATTGTAGGGAGAGTGAGTAGTGAAATATGTGCAGGCAGCGAAGAGCCCACACCAGCCTAGGGTGAGGTAGAAGAAAAACACACGCACATAAACGCACTCATCAGCATTACTCAAATTCAATGTGATCGCTTTTGCTACTCACCTCCCTTGGCCTCGCTCTCCATTCACAAACAGATGCTCTACCACACCCCCACCTCCACATTCCCTCACCGACAGTCTCAGGCCGGGGAGCTGTCTGGCCTGCAGCCAACTCCTCCCCCATCTGGGAGAGGAAATACAGTATGCCACGGCCATCTGCCCCCTGGCCTGTGGACCACCTCAAACTTGAAGGGCTGGAGAATAGATACCATCGAGTGATCCATGCATTGGCATCCTTCATGTGGTGGAGCCACTGGAGCAGGGTGTGATCTGAGCAGAGGATGAAAGGGCATCCTAGCCCATAGTACCGGAGAGTGAGGACTGCCCACTTGATGGCTAGACACATCATCTCAATGGTGCTGCACTTAGTCTCCCATACTGATGATTCCGGCTAATCTACAGCACCGGGTGTTCCTCCCTCTCCACCACCAGGGACAAAGGGTCCAAGCCCCATGTTTAACACATCCATCTGCAAAATAAAAGGGTGAGAAAAGTCAGGGGACTGTAACAGTGGTCCACCACACAGTGCATCCTTTACCTGAGTGAAAGCCTGTTGGCTGGGCTTCGTCCACTGGACCAGATCTAGCACCCCCCTTTTAGTGAGATCAGTTAGGAGGTTGGTGATGTCTGAATAGTTGGGCATAAACCTGCAATAATAGCCAGCCAGCCACAGAAACTGTCTCACCTCCTTTATGGTCTTGGGTCTCAGGCAGGTTGCAATCATTGCAGTCTTGTCAATTTGGGGATGCACATGCTCATGATCCAAGTGGAAGCCCAGATACCATACTTTCACCTGCCCAATTGCACACTTATTTGGGTTTGCTGTGAGCCCCAAACACCTCAATGACTTCAGAACAGCCCTCAGATGTTGTATGTGCCACTACTAATCATTACTACATGCAATAATATCATTAAGATATGGCCTTAGCTTAGGCAGTATATGGGTGGAGCACTCTGTCTATGAGCCACTGGAATATTGCAGGGGCCCTAAATAGCCTGAATGAAAGGGTGACAAATTGGTGCAAACCAAACAGGGTGGAAAGGGTCATTTTTCATGGGACAATGGCTTCAAGGTGCTCTGCCAATATCCCTTCATCAGATCTAGTGTTGAATAAAATCAAGGCACATCTAACCGATCAAGCAGCTGGTCAATGGGAAGCATTGAGTACAAATTGAATTTAGACACCGTGTTGACTTTTCTAAAGTCTTCACAGAACCGCACCAACCAGTCAGTTTTGGGGACCAAAACCACTGGTCTGCTCCAATCACTGTGCGACTCCTTGATTATCCCTATATCAAGCATAGCAAGTTCATCATAAACTATAGTTTTCTTGTGCTCAGGTAAGCGATAGGGGCAGCTGTGCACCACCACCCCAGGGCCATCTCAGTGTGATGTTCTATGTGATGTGTATGACTGGGGAAAGGTGAGAACATGTTGGAAAATTCAGCCTGCAACTTGGCAACCTTTGAGAGTTGAGACGGTGAGAGGTGGTCTCCACAGGGGCCCAGGGTAGATTGGGAGGCTACTTTTGGTCTTACCTCCGGTCCTAGCTCCTCTCTCTCAGGGACTACTGTTACTAATGCCATGGGAATTCCCTCATTCCATATGAGCAGGTTAAGGTGGTATATCTGCCACACCCCACCTCTATCCCTTTATTTCACCTCATAGTCAACGTACCCAACTAGCCGTGTGATCTCAAAGGGCCCTTGCCACTTGGCGAATAATTTAGAGCTTGACGTGGGTAATAAAGCAAGCATTTTATCTCCTGGTGCGAATTCCCATAGGTGTGCACCCCTATTATACAGCCTGGATTTACATTCTTGTACCTGTCACACTTTCTCCTGATTTATGTGGCTGAGTGTGTTGAGTTTTGACCACAGGTCAAAAAGGTGTTGAATTTTATTTTTGCTATTGGAAGATCCCTCGTCCCTATTTTCCCTGATGATGTCCAGGGAAGTAATTTTTTTCTCAAATTCAGTTTTCAGTTTTTTGCAATGTGAGTAGTCTCTTCCTGTGTCTGAGTGTCCAGCATCATTTGATACAGCTCATCCTTAATAATTGAAAAATACAAATGGGGCGAGTGCAATGTGAGGCTGGAGGGTTTGACCATCGATTACTCACACTTGGTCAAAAATGTGTGTCAGAGTCTCATTGTGCAACTCCTCCAGTGGAGGATCCCTGAGGGGAAACCGCTCCCTGCCCTCTGTGTCCCCCTGACATGGAGCTGACATAGATGGCCTTGGAACTACCTCCCCAGCTAATGCTGCATACGTCCCACACTGGGTCTGTCTACCACTCCTGCCATCTGCAAATAGTTTCTTCATGAGCAGATGGGTGAGGTGGGGACTAACCACCACCTCTACACCATGATTTCCTCACTGAAATTGGATTCTGACAGACACCAGAAGGAATTAATGAATATCCCTGTGCACACACCGCACCTTCACCACATGTGCTGCACCCAATGCTTCACCTTGAATCAGGCTTTGCTGGATGGAGGTCTGGTTACAGCTTGAATCCACCGGTGCATGGTAAGTACCCCTTGGATACTCACTGGTATGCAGTACGTCCAAAATTAATCAGGGGCATTCTGCGGTGCATCAGGGATCCAGGCCACTACCCCCACCTCCATCACATGGCACTGATCATGGAAGTGTCCAGGCTCCCTGCAGCGCCAGCACACCGACAGTGAGAGAGAGAGGGAGAGAGAGAGAGAGAGAATGAGAAGGGGCGAGGTGCCTGCCTGCTGCCGGAAATGCCACCAGATGGTCCTCAGCCAAGCAAATTGCATCTTTCAGCAATGGTGGGCGGTGGCACTGGACCCACTCCACCATTTCCCCTGGCAACCAGGTGATGAACTGCTCCAGCACCATGCTGTTGATGATTCCCTTGACATCGCAATCTTTTGCCATCAACCAATGCTGGAAGGTGTCATGGAGATGCTGGGTGAATGTGAATGGCTGGCCAAGCCCCTCCATGTTTAGTGTGTGGAACCACTGATGGTGTTACTGCTCTGGGATGCAGCCGACACACTGCAAGCCGTTTCAGGTCAGTGCACTCCAGTATGTTGTCGGTGGGCAGTTGCTGTGCCACGAGCTGGGCCTCTCCAGACATGAATGGCAGCAGCCAAACTGCCCGCTGCTCTTTTGGCCATCCCCACACCTTGGCAGTTTGCTCAGAGTTCCAAGAAGACCTCTGGATTGTCTTGAGGCCCTATCTGGTTCAGGGTGACGCACACATGCAAAAAGATCTATGCTAGATCTCCCTCTCCCACTGGACTCTTTTTCTCCACTTTTTTAAGCCCTTGGTCATCACTGGAAAAGAGGAAACATACACACACTCATTAGTGTTACTCAAATTCAGGTGTAATCGCTTTTGCCACTCACCTCCCTTGGCCTTGCTCTCCATTCACAATCAGATACTTGAAAACACCCCCACCTTCACAGATTCATTCTAAGCTTAGAAAACATAGCAGTTCACAGTTACATGTAATATACACTAAAGAAAACATACTTGTGCATACTATATTCCTTTTCTGTTAATTGATCTCCCGAAATCCTACATAGTTGCTCTTTAAATAATGTTTGTGGTCCAGTGGCTTCTTTCACATATAAAATGTGTTCACTTCTTCTTCTGTTAACAGGTCTACCACTGAGATGGGTTTTACTGTTTCTTTTTCCAAATCTCAGCCATCAGACTTCTTCTGGTCAGTGTGATTATTCATTACTTAAAGCTTGAGCTCAAGTTACTAAAACAGTGCACTTAGAATTTAACTAACTTTAAAAAAATTCCAACACAGGCTCTTTGATCTGTTCTGATCAAGGCTCATAAGGCTGATTTTAACTGACATGTTGCTGATTTATGGTCCAAACGCTTCTCCAGGGACGTTTTCAGTGAAGGTTCAGTCTCCAGTCTCAGCGCTGCTTGGTTCCTCTGTGTCTCTGCACTGTACTCTTGCAAATAACATGGATGTTCGACACCTGGAAGTGCGCTGGTACCATCCCAAAATGTCTGACACCCCAGTCCTACTCTACAAGAACACACAGATCCAAAAGAGTCCTGTAGATGTTCAGTACCAGGGCAGAGTATCCCTGTCAGGAGAACTGGACAAAGGAGATGTCTCTCTGAAAATGGAGAAACTGATGCTAGCAGATAGAGGAGACTATGTGTGTCATGTGCGCAGTGAGAACTGGTTTGATGAGGCCACGTTGTCCCTTAGTTTAAGAGGTAACGCTTAGTACATCATTTAATTTTACAAATGAAAAGTTTGTGGTGGTGGTTCTAATACATCTCTCTCTCTCAGCGGTGGGATCCACTCCTGTTCTCTCCATAAATGAAGCAGGAGGAGGGAAAATGAACGTCAGCTGTCAGTCACATGGTTGGCTACCTGAGCCGTCAATCATCTGGACAGATAAAGATGGGAGAGATCTGAAATATCTCAGCAAAAACAAGTTCACCAACAGTAAGATATACTCACGTATATTTACATTAAAGAACCTAATAAAAGGAAAAGAAACCAAAATTCTCACTTTTTATTATTCTCAGATTCTGAAGGGGTTATAGACGTGACCTCATGGCTGATTGTGTCTCCCTCTGAGTCTATGTGGATCTCCTGCTCTGTGGGTTTGTCTGATCAGGAGAGAAAAGATAGCAGAATAATGTTATACATCCCTCTGTGTGTCACAGGTAATTCACACTGAAAAAAGTATAATTTATGGAAGGGCATGTTGACATGGTGGAACTGGTGGAACATGGTGTTTGTGTGTATGTGTGCAGAGTCAGTGAATGGATATGCCATTGCGATTCCCGTTCTTCTGCTGCTGTGTGCTGCCGGAATTGCAGTGTTTTGCGTGTTACATAAAAAAGGTATGATACAAAAATTGACTTAATAATATATGAACCAGGAGAATGAACATAAAATCCAACAAACTTAACTCTAACAAAAAGTCAGGCTGATGGAAACATGCTTGTATATGAGAACATTATGAAGTGTGACAGTACTGGGTCCTGATGGCGTATGACTAAGGACTGAAACAGTCCAATAGACCAAAGAGGGAGTCTTGTAAACCTCCAATTCTGCCATTTCTGTAGTTTGAAGACAGAACACCTGAAAGATGAGGACTGGAGCAGGTCTTTAGCAGATCTTTAGCAGGTCCAATACAGCACAGTTTTCTCTCTGTTGTAGGTCTCATTCTCTCCAAGAGAAAAAGGACAGAAAATACAGGAGGTAGGTGCTGAGGTAAAATTCACTTAAGTAATAAAACCCTGCTAAATGAGTGATAATAACAGCAGATTTATTCACAGATAAAACATCAGGAGCTCCGTCAGAAAGAGAGCCTCTGAACAAGATTCCTGTGGAGAATCAGGATCAGAATGACGCTCCATCTATAATTACAGTTCCTGACGATGTGGTTATAGGTTGGTCACATCTCCTCATTTATACACACAATACACATCTATCACACACACAGATGCAGTTTAGCATCTAATTATGTTTTCATCTCAGAAAATATTTAAAGCCTGTTACTGAAACATTCTGTTTGTATTTTGTTCTGCAAATAGATATCGATCAAAATTCCGAGCAAAAGGCAGAAATACCACCAACATTAACTCCAACTAACGGTGTGTTTTAAAGCAGTTTAATGAACCTCTAACACTTTCACAAAATTTATAACCATTAAAGCTCCTTCGGTTGTATATTTGAGGGAACCTTAAAGGTTCTATTTAAAATTATTCAATAAACCCTTAAGGAACCCCAGCAAAAGTGTTTTGGATTTAAGGGTTTAAGTTATTATAACTGTGTATTGGTTTTAAAAAATTCAAATTAAATGGCACGAATTCTTGCATCTTTTCTGATGAGACACAAAATCAGTACAATTTTAATCCTAGAAAAGCTTTAAATCTGTTTCTATTATGTTTCTATAATTTGTTTTGTGAGAGCAGATCTCAATCAGCAGAAATCATCTGAACAGCAGAATCCTGAGGCAGTGAAAGAAAAACCACAACTTAGAGGTAAATATACATTCGTGTAGATTAATGGAGTTACAGCACAACGGTGCACCTCAGAATACTGATGTTTTCCCACCCTAATTCCAAAAAATTTGGGACGCTGTGTAAAACTTAAATAAAAACGGAATGTAATGATTTGCAAATTCTTTTCAACGTGTATATATTCACTAAAATTTGATATAAAAACAATATATTTAATGTTCTAACTGAAACTTTATTGTTTCTTGTAAATATACACTCTGAATTTGATTCCTGCAACACGTTCCAAAAAAGTTGAGACAGGGACGTGTTTTCCACGGTGTTATGTCACCTTTTCTTTTAACAATATTCAGTAAGCATTTGGGAATTGAGGAAATGCACTATTGAAGTTTTGAAATTGAAATTATTTCACATTCTTGCTTGATATGTGACTGAATTTGCTCAACAGTCCAGGGTCTCCATTATCATACTTTGTACATCATAATATACCACACAATTTCATTTGGAAGTAAGCAGGCAAGCCAGTTTAGCACCTGCACTCTTTTTTTTTTTTTTACTACAGAGCCATGCTGTTGTAACATGTGCAGGATGTGGCTTGGCATTGTCTTGCTGGAATAAACAGGGATGTCCCTGACAAAGACATCATCTGGATGTAGCATGTTGCTAAAAACCATGACTGTACCTTTCAGCATTAAGGAAGCCTTCACAAATGTACAAGTTACGCCTGCCATGGACACTAACACACCCGCATACCATCACAGATTGTCTGTTAGATTAGATTACCAGCGAATCATAATTTGAACCAGTGTCGACTTAGCATTGTCAATACAGCGATAAGTTTATGTACTGAGTTCAGAGCAGTTAGTTTGAGTACAGTGAGAAGCATAAAAAAGACACAGACGTGATCAGAAACTGGAACGTGTAAAATCGATGAAACATCAGTGTCAGTACTCTTAGTTTCTTCAGACTGATCAAGTTTTTTGATGTTAATCGACTAGCAGGTTTTGCAAAATAAGTTTGCATGTGGCATTGTAGTGTTTGATCAAGTGTTGATTATAATAGGAATGATTGTGAGGTTCCCTGAATTGTTGCAAGAATTGTTGTGACTGAAGGAGGAGCTGGTAATACAAATAGGAGAAAAAGAGGTCACTGGGATAACTCCCAGCAGTATCATCAGAATCGTGGGAGTTCAGTCACTTCATAGAGCTGTTCAACACTGTATATAAATATATTGTCTGCTACAACTTGAGCGCCTCGATTACTTGAGTGAAAACGCCGTCATTCCTGAAGAAAGAGGTACGATTCCAGAAAAGATTAAAATTGTCAATAAAACTAGATTGGATGAAGGGCAAGTCAACTGGAGGCAATTATGCAGGCTCAGAGTGCAGCTAAAACACACAGATCCTCTTCCATGGGGTAGAATTGGACCGGAGATTTAAAAAAAAAGTTTTTCTACAGGATTGGAAAAGGCTAAAAAATACTTAGATGAGATTAATTTAGGTTAGATTCCTGTTTTATAACCTCATGGTCACGGATGTTGGTACACCTTCCATGAATAATCATGTTCCACACAGAAATGTGGTTATTTAGCAGACTGTGTGTAGGATGTCAGAAACTTTGACTCCTGAAAAAGAGTGGCCATCAGTGGATCTTCTAATGTTCCTGATGACGGAGTCTCTGACTGCGGAAAGGCTCCATGGACATTCTGCCCAGAAGAACACAGAGCTGAGGTCATTGGCAACAGCAACACTGGAGATGAAGGGCACAGAGTAGAAGTGTTCAGTCAGCTGAGACCGGCCAGGTCCACGGTGACTGAGATTTGAATAACCGCACAGTAGGCAAATCAGGAAGGAAGAGATGCAGACAGAGGGCAGTCCTCCTGTTCTTCTAAAATGGAGAATCTGTTCCCCAGTTGAATACCACCAAGTTGGCTCAAGGGATGATGGTGATGGGCTGAGCGTCTGCTGCCTCGCTTTCCTCCGTGGGCCACCGTCCACACCTCTGGCAGACATGGTGTGGAACAACACACCACCATCAGTCGTGACCCCACTTGGGCCCATGACCTGTTACCAGTTAACCTGTTTACCTCTGCAGTGTTTCTGAGCATTTCACAAATTTCCCAGTCTTTGTTGCCCGTCTCAACTGTTTTGGAATCAGGGTTGTAGTTGTATTACTGTTTACTGCACTTTATTTTGAATGTTTTGAAATTTAGAAACTTGCAGACAACTCTGTATGTCTCGGGTTTTAGTTGAAATGTTCCAAAGATCTATTTGGTTTAGAAATAAATTCATACAGCACACATGCATCAACTTTATTATTTAGGTTTTTCATAAAAACTAAAAAAAAAAGAAAAAAGCAAAAAATTTAGCAGAGTTTCCTAAAAATCATACAATAAAGTGAATTTAATGTCCCTAAACCTTACTTTTATCCTTCTACAAAGCAACAATCATTATGTTGATTGACCATGTGTTTTCGAACCATAGCTGATCCAAAAGGCCATAAATTAATGGAAAATCAATA
>JAOBRE010000022.1:44017923-44035903 GCA_027574745.1 Occidentarius platypogon
CTGGAGATCCTCAGCCCATCTTTACTCCTCAAAGACTAGGCCTTTCCTGGAGACTGATTTTGTACCAAATCATGACTATAGTCACCTGTTGACATCACCTGTTTTAGATCACATCATTATTTAATTGTTTTACCTCATTACTAGCCCTAAATTGCCCCCATCACAGCTTTTTTTGGAATGTGTTGCAGGCCTGAAACGCAGGAATGAATGTATATTAACAAATAAAATGAAGTTGACCAACAAAACATGAAATATGTTGGGTTCATTCTGTCATCCACACCATGAGATGAGTTTATTTTTACCTCAGATAAGTATGTATAGGACTTTATACACCAGCCTGTGTAACTTTTATGATATAATGTGTATTAAAATAGTATAATAATGTTAATGACATTTTCATAAAATAATCCCAAACACAGTCTCAGGGCAAAATGTTTTTATTCATATATATAAGTACAGAAAAGACATAATATAGATTATAATACTTAAAGTGTAAACACATAAGTTAACATAAAATGAGCATGGTGAGACGTTTTAATCTTCTGTTAAATAAAGTATCCTGTTTAGGAAATTTAAAAAAGTGTAAAGTGTAGTACAGGACAAACCCCCCCCCAAAAAAAACAAAAAAAACCCCTGCAGTTCAGCAGAGACTGTTTTAAAGTGCTTCCATGTTGGACCGATGATAAACAAGTTATTTCTCTCTAAATATAATTCCATGTCATCTTTAATATCAATTAATTTCATTTAAGGGAATTTTACTCTCACGGAATTGAATCCTAAAGCACCAAATATGTTTTGGTGGAACTTTTGGTCACAGCTTTAATTTCAGATTGGAAACAAATGGCCTGAAATATCCATCAGGTTTTACAGGCTCACTGATGCAGGAGGAATTACAAGTGGAAGGGTGCAAAGAGGTTATGAAATGTAGAAAGAATAAAATCCTGAGTTTTATCCTAAATTTAAAATTTGCATGTGGCTGTTGTGCAGATTGCACATTAAACATGACACACAGCCAGGGACAGAAACGTTTTGATCAAAACTCGATATTAAAGACAAGAAACACACGTGTTGAACATTACTGCATGAACATCACTGTCCACAGCACGTGCAGCCTACAACAGCGTAAAATATCCAATAAACTCCACAAAGTTCACTTTCTGACAGAATCTCAGTTTGGCACAAAATGCATCATGGTATTTATATAGTATTTATCTATGAACCTTCGCCGGTCTTCTTTTTTAGCTTTTATCTACATTTCTTTACAAAAACTGAACCAGTGACAAGACACCAGAATCCACAAGATCACAACTCTCACGAACATGCTTTAGAGAACACATTGGTTCATTTAGCATGCAATACCTACACATGTCAGATGTTCTCTGTGCTCGAGAAGCTCATGTCTTCACTTTCTGTTACATCTGGACAACAAAATAAAGTAAAAATGTCACTTTGAGAACATGTCTGATGCAAAATGTGAAATCCCAAACTGCCAGGAGTGGTGCTGTCCTGCGCTGGAACGAGAGCTGAAGTTCAACCCTGAATCACGCGTCTTACTGGCAGTGACTGAGTGGAACTGTGTAGAACCCTAGAAAGAACCTTTGTAAAAAATACTGTTCAAGCGTCAAGTTTTTTCACACATACACACACATTAACGTTGTGATGCAGAGAAGCGGCACCAGGCTCGACCTCGGCTGCATCGCAGTGGATTTTTGTCTTTGCATTGATTTGCATTGAGTTTGATTTCAGTAGTGTGTCTGAGGTCCAGCACCCTCTTCAGGGCACACACACAACTGAAAACTTAACAAAAAATACTAAAAATATATTAAAATTGAAACTAGAGTCTTTTAAAAACGGATCTCGGAACATCCGTCCACTGGAGTTGGGTTCTGATGGATCACACCACAGTCTCCTGCGCTTTAGCGTCCATGAGGAAAGTATCTAGTTGTGAAAAGTCCACCACGGCATCGCTCTTGTTTATGGAAATGTCTTTGATGTGGTCCTCATCACTTTGGTCCTTGGCAAAATTGACAAATACCTGAAGAGAACCGAAAAAGATTACAGCACCGTGTTGGAAATTATAATTAACTCAAAAACATAATAAATGATGGAATACATTGGACGTGTTCATCAATAACTTGATAATTTCAGCCTTCTAGCTTCCAAACATGTTCTACTCAGAACCCCTTCTGATTGGGAATCTCGGTTGTAGGGTATGAGTCTACATAAAAACATTTAAAGGTCCAAATTAAAGAACAGTTTAGAGTTCTAGATTTAACCTTTAAGAGTACACCTAAAATCCAGCTCAGCATTCACTCTCAGAGAAAAATGTTCCTCTAAGGTTCTTTTGTAAATTTGAAACAAAATGCAATAGGGTTCCTAAAAGTGCCTTTACAGACTGACAAAGGGAACTACTGGAATGATCTAGAGTCGAGTTCTTACTTGGTCTAGTGTGGTCTGTGAGACGGAGTAGTCCTCAATGTGGAGCTGCTCTTTGTTCTTGGATAGAATGCTGAAGATCCGAGCCAGTGAGGAGAGCGATGATGGAAGCTGGTACTGCAGCATGTTCCTGTGTTTCTCCTTCAGGATGCTGCCAGGTAACTCATGCTCGATCAGCTCCATCACCGGCTCCAGGTGAGGCTCAGAACCTGCCACACGCAAGATGATCGTGTAGCCATCACCGAACCTGAACAGAGAACACTGATCAAACACGGTCCTGTAGGAACTACACATGAAGAACATACAGTGAGCATGTTCCAGAAAAATGCCCATGTTCTGTATTAATGACTGGACAGAATAAAGACATGAGAACCACGATGTCTCCATGATACTTATTACTGAAAATGAGAGATCTCCTGAGTTCCTACCTGTTCTTTAGATGCTGAACACTGCCCAGGCAACGGAACCTGCCATTGACCATGATGGCCATGCGAGTGCACAGAGCCTCACACTCCTCCATGCTGCCCAAAACAAAACAACAAAAAACACGATACATAAGGAGAGTGTTAGACGTGGAACCTCCATTAGTGCATTAAAATAAAAAGGGTTACACTTACAGTTAATTAAAAAAAAAAAGGTTCAGTCTAAAACCTTCAAATGCCCTTTGGTTTTATGGAGATTTTATACAAAACCCTGTTAAAGAGGGTGGCTCCAAGGAGCCTTTAGGGATCTGAGAACCCATAACCATCCAAAGAACCCATAAGGAACCTTTTTTTCTCTGTGAATAACAGTGAAATGTGCAGGTGGTTCAAACATGAAATCCAACTCCATGTACAAGCTTAGACAACAGGGTTCCTCAGTGGATTCTTTCCATAGAAGGAGGTTCTGGCATTTTAAACCATAGGGAAGGGGTAACTTTCTTTTGTAGTGTTTTTTTTCTAGAACAATTAAGCATCCCCTCAGAGAGACAAACCCAAACCCTTGAAAGTTCTAAACCTTTTCTCTAACAGTATGTTACATACTCTCAAAGAAAAAGGGTTCCTTCTCGGGCTTTTTGCATCATTATGGGTTCTTTGCTTTCTAAGCAGGTTCTGCTCCCTGAAAGAAAACCCTCAGTTTCACGATTCAACTTTGAGCCTTTAAAGGTTCCTCCAAAGGTTCCAACTCTACTAAATACAAACTGGGAATACAACTAAAACATATATGAAATTACAGTTTTAAAAAGGTTAAAACCTTAAACATTCTGTGTACAAGTGATTTCTAATAGGAAAGTTCTGTCCAGGAAGTAAGTACACTCGTAGTATAAATAATCTCCTTCTGGTTCTTACCTGTGTGAGGTGAGAACAACGGAACGTCCCTCTTTAATTATGCTGAGGATGCAGTTCCAGAGAGCACGTCGTGCTTTGGGATCCATTCCAGTTGTGGGTTCGTCCTGTTCCAAAACAACAACAGTGTGACGCATAAATTCCCAGAAAAAGGAACTGGGTCATTGTGTGTCTTGCTGTGGTTCTATCCATCATCAGGACTTGAACAATCCATTATGAAAGGGGAGTTAAAGAGGGACAAAGGGCATGTGTGTGTGGGTGGGGGGGCAAGAGGGGCACTGTCTGATTCCAGGAAACCGAGAAATGACCTCCAACATCTCATCCTGAGTCGGAACATGATTTTTTTTTTTTTACTTATGCCAGTAAATAAGACTTGTGTCTGGTTTACACTCACCAGGAACACCACGGGTGGGCCTCCGATCAAAGCGATGGCCGTGGAGAGTTTGCGCATGTTTCCTCCGCTGTAACTTCCTGCTGATTTGTCCACGTATTTCACCAGACCCAGTTTATGGATTCCCCACTCTGCCACCTGCAAACACGACCAGATATGAGAGATCACAGCCTGATATACCACAGACGATGTCCTCAAGTAATGGACTCAAGTATATTTATAATGGACTTTTTGAAAAATCTCCCAACTCCAGTAGAGGACTAACCTCACACACTTCTTTTTCCGGCACTCCACGCAGAATAGCGTAAAACTCCAGGTGCTCTCGGCCGGTCAGCAGGTCGTTGATGGCGTCAAATTGAGGACAGTAGCCCATGTTCTGATGCACCTCGTTGGTCTCCGTCAGCACACTGAAACAGAATTTATAATCAGTTTTGCAGCTGCAAATCACGCCATCAGTGATAACTTTAGAATAACTTTTGCATAATTTTGCCTCGCGTACCTCTTGCCAGCTAAATAAGCCTCTCCGCTTGTGATGACTGAATCTCCAGTGAGCATCTTGAAGGTACTCGTTTTTCCAGCACCATTCACACCAAGCAATCCAAAACACTACAAAGAGAAATGCCATACTTAATATCACAGACATTCTGTAATAAAAAGTCAACTTTTGAGGATATTTGGAGCTCTCAGAATATTTTACCTCTCCACGTGGAATTCCCACACACAGTCTGTCCACTGCTGGCTTTTGTTTCCTCTTATACACCTGCGAGAACGTCAGAACATCACCATTATCATTACTGTTTACTCTTTTTATTCAGGTATTGTAAAAGATGCAGGAAGTGATCTAACCTTGGTCAGCTGTCTGAGCTCCAGGATGTCACTCTGTCCACCTCCACCCAGGATCCTTTGCCTCTCCCTGGCCACGTCCTCGTCTTCCTCAGTGATCGGCTTCAGACGAGCACTAATGCCTCTGTAGGCACCGAGGTTTAATCAGCATACAGAGAACGCCAAAGAACCGTAAATAAATCCACTGAGGAACTGATGAGTTACCTGGCCTTGATGCAGAAGCGATACTGTATGAGCACTGTAATACAGAAGAAGACCACGCCTTCCACTGCCATAGCAAAGAGGTTCTTCCCCACCATATCCCATGCCAGAGGAGAATGGAACCGATTCTCACCTATGGATCCACATATTGGAAATCATTACACTTCCAGAGTTTAACAGTACTGCAAATCAAGGTGCTTACGAGCATGTTATTATTATTTTGTTGAAGTGAACTTTTCATACAGTGTCGAGTAAATCTAAATCAGTCAATTGTATCTTACCAAATCTCTCCAGAGCATCAGCCATGGCCTGGTTCTTCACCATATCGATCAGTCCACGTCCCAGGCAAAAGTGAGGGAAGATCAGGAAGACGTTTTTCAAAATATCATTGATGCCACCAATCTCCTGCATCAGGACACATCGGAGAACGTTGAGTTATACTTTAGACTTTAATACAACACATTGATATAAAAGCAGAAAATGTAAGTCACGTGTTTACAATGATTATTATAAAACAGAAAGTTTTGGTTCTAATATCTGATTTGAAGCTGTTGCAAAAATATACACACCCCTGTACAACTGTTGCACCTCTGTGCAACTGAATTCTGTATTAATGTGCTAGGTTTGAAACGAATAAAAACTTCATAGCAATGTTACAGCCATGTTCTGTTTGTATAATATCCTAATCTTTGCCTGTTATGTTGCTTATCAACCAAAGTTTACCATCATTATTGTGTTGTACAGCAGAACAACTGCCATATTATTAAATACTGAATTTGTATCACCACTTCATAAAAGTTTATAATCCACTCGTGGGAACATGCTACAGTGATTTTATTCCTGTTTACTCATGACCCTTGGTAAAATCGAGTGATTTATTGCTATACTCTGAGTGGTCCTGTCTATGATTCATCCTTACATTGCTACCAAAAAGCTCCAGGACGAAGGTGGACACGCTGCCGTTGATTCCAATGAGGATGTTGACGCTGGTTAGGACCACATAGGCCGTGCTGGGGATCTTAAAGAAGAACGATGCTGGGTACATCAGAGGAGTTATGGACCAGCTGTACAGACACAAACACAACAACACTGAGTCAAGTCTTTCGTCTCATGGAGGAAAATTAGCAGCTGGTATGACAGCAAGAAAATATTTCACTGAAACATGAATTTACCCATAAAGGAGTAAAAGGAGAGCGAGGACAGGCAGGTTGGTGGAGGAGACATAGGCCTCCTGCTGGAAGCAGATGAAGATGATGATGACGAGGGTTGCAGGCACAATGTAGTTACACTGAAAGGGAAACACAAGAACGGTTCAGTTAGTGTAAATGAAACACCAACTAACTCACGTGTAAGGAAAAAGTTCATCAACTTTTCTTCTCCAGGAATAAAAATACAAACCTACAGTAAAAATAAGATGCTTCACCACTGAGAAGTTAAAAATTCTGCTTTGTGGGAATTAAAAGCCTAAAAACCATGTTTAATCATATTTAAGACAGTTCATTATCGTATACAGGATAAAGACAGTATAAAGTGACAAGG
This sequence comes from Occidentarius platypogon, assembly GCA_027574745.1. NCBI lineage: Eukaryota > Metazoa > Chordata > Actinopteri > Siluriformes > Ariidae > Occidentarius > Occidentarius platypogon. Next base: position 44,024,659 of record JAOBRE010000022.1, read on the forward strand.
TAATGAGATGAAGCAGAGCTACTTTTATCCATTGTTGATTATTTTCCTCTAACAGCATGTCGCCAAATGTTTTATTCCTCTTATAACGCAGCACTTCAGCAACAATTACAATTTTTATTTATTAAAGAACGTCATACTTTTATCCCGTTGCAGTTTCATTTAATGTTTTGAAAAGTCTGTGATACAAGTCAGTTCCTGATACCATAGTAACACGAGCACAGTACTATAAACCAGCACGTCTGTCACAACTGCTGTTACAGAAAATTAATCAACACCTTCTGAACAATCAGAGTCCAGAATGGTAAACGATATAATCAGTGATCTCACCATATCCCACACAAAGTTTGCGAGCCAGTAGAGGAAAGGCTGAACTCCGCTGATGAACTGCATGTGCTTGGCTTTATTCACTCTCTCCTGAATGAGGAAGACCACAAAGCTGGCCGGGACAAAGGACATGGCGAAGATGACGCAGATGGAGACCAGAACATCAACTGAGGTGGTCATCCTGACAAACAGAAACATGTCAGATGGAAGTCCGAGAGAAGGGAGTGCTCTGGTGGGTTCATGTTTCTATAATAAGGAACATGTTTACTCACAGGGCCACCTGAGAGAGCTGCTCTTTAGTGAGGTTCAGCGGGTGGTTAAAAGCTCTGATCGCAAATTTTGCAGGGTTTAGACCAGTGGGCAGGCTGGCACGCAGGATACCGTTGTTCATCACGTTGAGGAAAGCAGCGATGCTGTGCCAGCCTTTGTTATTGAACCAGATCTGCACATGATGAAGAGAAGATAATGTAAATTAATTAGTTTAGTTCATTACCGTGACAGGGCATCTTTCTGATGTCTCTGAAATTTGACTGGAGAACAGCTACAGTTCCTCAGATGTTCTCTGGATGAATTAATTTATGAATCATACACAAGATTCACCATAAAGCACACAAAACACACAGACCTTGACATTGTTCTTGGTGTCCAGACCACCGATGAAGCTCGATAAACTTCTCAGAAACCTGTCTGCTGCAGTGCCCTGTTCCCAACAACAAAACTACTTTAGTACCTGAACTACCTGAACAGAAACAAAAGAAGCTTTGCAGAAATCTGGATGCAGATTTAGATCCCTAACGAACAATTCGAAACAAATGACATTAAACGCTGAAGAAAGGAGGAAAGATAATGTAGTACTGCATTGATTTACTTGTAAATCAAATCCATTTTAAAATACTCACTCTTTCCAAGTTGAAACGAGCACGCATATGAGCGATAGCCTTGGAGATCTCATCTGAAGGGGGCAGGTCTTGTGAACTTTTGGCACCCAATGAGAATCCACCATATCTGTGAACAACCAATGAGAAAAAAGCCTGATTAAAAGTACTGATTACATTGAGAACACTGTCTACAGAAAACCTCATACACGACCATTTTATGTTAGACGGGATTGATGTAAATTTGACATAATTTTGAGCAACAAACTGTTTACACTTACAATAAGTTCACTTTTAATCAATTCACTATTAAATTTATGAAGATATGCTGGATGAAGTACCTGAACTCATTCACCCACAGTTTGTTCTTCAAACTGCAAAGGAACAAAAAACAGGCTACTGTCAGAGATTTAAACATCATAACAATATTTATTTATTTATTTATTTATTTATTTAAATCATCACCTAGCGTCCCATTTTAATCGTTCTCCTCACCTCTTTCCAATTATCTGTGCATACGTTTTCACCAGGTAGTCCGAAATATTCCTCCCTGTGAGATTCTGCAGTGTGTCTGTGCTGCTCACTTTGAGCTACACAAAATTAACAGAAAGGTTTTTTTTTTAAAAGGTGCACTTTCATTATTGCATATAAAGTTAGCATCAGTTGCCTTTTTTTTTTTTTAACCTGTGGTGGTGGCAGGCCGCCTGCTCCTGGTGGACACTCTGGCAACATCTTCTTCTTCTCCTCACAGCTGCACTCACAGACAGGAGATGGGTTCTCCATGCTCCAGTTTTCAGTCTGAAACATGTCCGATATGGTTTTGGGAATCTCGGGAACAATCCATTCACTTTCTCTAACTGGGCATGATCCATCTCTGTTTCAGAGAGAACGAAGAATGAAGCTGTTAGTTTGATTATTTTCTTTTTTTAAATGTCAGAAAACACATCAGGTCTCGTTTCTCCAACCGGATATGAACAAATTTATTTGTTAAATGTTCACACTTAAAGAAAAGATGAAAATGCATTTATTTGGGAAAAAGGTTTGAATCTGACATTTTCTCCCGAATTTGTTTAAATTTATGCATAGCAGGACTCACTAACGTCAACCTCAATCAATCAGCCGCTAATTACATAAGTGGTGATGATAACTGTGATTTTATAAAGTGATTGTATCATTTTAAAATGGCTGAGCTGCATTAGTGGAGGATTTAGCACATGTCATGGTTAGGGGGCGCTCTTTCACCGTTTATTCATCATTTTGCCATGTTAGCTTTGCCTTTTTTGGAGGTTGGTGGGCGTGGTTAAATAAATACATCATGAATATGCGTGGCAAATTATTGGCATTTATCAGCATTTCAAACATTATTAAACAATTACATTTCCATCACTTGATAAATGAGACTCAGTAAGAGGAAGACCTTATTCACAGTTGATTTTTTTTTTTACTTCACTCACCCAGGCGTCCCATCCTCTGAACACCGCCCACTGTAGGCCGGACTGTCTGTTAACGCTCCGAGTAGCTTGTTACTGTGCGTATTCTCTGGTGCATCATTACTAAAGGATTCATATTGAAATGTAAGAATTCAACAAGACTTTGATTCGTTGTTTGTACTTTAGATCTGTAATTGGAGATGTGGTGTTTACCTAATGAAGGTGTACTGCTCCTCATACATGCTAGGCTCCAGCTCTAGGCTAGGGTACTTTCCGAAAGGTGGCACGATCAGACTGAAGACCAGGGCAATGCACACGAACACAGCTGGAAGAACAATCTGGAAGCAGCAGATGATGGTTTGGGAAAGGTTCAGAACGTTGTGTAAAGGTCAGAAAACTAATAGTTTGAGATGATCAACTCACCTGAGCAAAGAATCCTTTCCGAGAGCGACGGGCATACAAGAAACGTTTCCAGAGCAAAGCCACAAACTGCTGCCTCTTCAGACTCCAACCTTTGACCTGATATGAGCCTTTTCCATCAGACACTCCTAACCAATCCGTCTCACGCGATTCTGAACATGGAATCAAACACCACAAATCAACATCTTTACTATGTTATGTGAAAATGGTTTAATTTCTGGTTTAAAGAAGTAATCTGTGATATGATGCTGCTAATGGGAAGGTGGTGTTCTGGATGATGGACAACAGAAGACAGAAGTACCTGGATCACCTTCTGAATCATTGAAATCAAAGCTGTCATCCTCTGTGAAGGGTTTCAGACAGCTCTGATGGTCACCAAATGCGTGCCGGCGGTGCCTTCTTGGAAGAACTGTGCCATCTGTAGCAAGAAATGATCAGAAGAACTTTGTATTTTCTTAATCTCTTAGTTTGAAGGGTTGATATTCTGACTCTATTTGATCTTACCCGAGGTAACAGCATCAACTCCGTTATCATCGGCAACTTTGAGGAAGATCTGCACCACAGAGAAGAACTGGTCATAATTCTGTCACATTCAGCATGGCAAAGATATTTTATCTACCTATCTATGTTGACTTACCTCCTCGAGCGTGGTGTCTGAAATTCCATAGCTGGAGATACCGAGGTCGATGAGACGATCGTCAATCTCATGGAAGAGTTCCACAAAGGCCCCGTCCTTCGCTGCTTTATAAGGCAGCACATAGGTGATCTCATGGCCCAGATCCTCCACCAGTCTGGCTGAGGGAACATGCTTGAAGATGACGTTGGAGATCAGGGAGATGTCTGGAATGCCAAACATTAAAGAAATAGATATTGTAAGGTTTTGATTCCACAAAGGAGAAATTCAGATTGGTTTGTTATGTTAAAATCTTACCAATGGTGGTAGTTTCACTTTCATGGTCACTTCCAAGGCCAGAGCTGCTTTCTGAGATACTGTCATCCTGCATGGACAAACAAATCAGTTTATACACAGTGGCTTCTGAAAATTTTAACCAGGCTTTTCTTGCACTGTGACAGGTTTATGACCACAAACCTTCTTGAGACTATTCTTGGAATAGGACACGGTGCTGCTGGAGTTGCGACATGAGCTCAGAGACAGGTCGAAATCCCGCTTGACCAGTGTTAGGTAGTATCCAGTGCCAAGCTGAGTCTTCAGGAAGAGGGAGGATCCCACACAACACAGCTTCCCATGAGAGATGATGGCTATGCGGTCACCCAAAATGTCAGCCTCGTCCATGTGGTGGGTGGAGAGGATGATGGTTCGACCTGATGAAGATGAATCTCAGTATAAATGGTCTGAATGATTCCCTTTCATATTCATTTCCTCTTTGTCCATATTCATGGACAAAGAGGAAATATGGACACTGCACATATGGCTAGCTATGTGTATGAACAATGTAAAGTGCTAGAACAAATAAGAGAACCATCAGCAATATGAACATTTCGTGCAAACGTCCAGGATGAAAAACAGACAAAAATTACACTTACTATTAATCACTACCCAAAAAAAAAAGTTCAACCAGACTGAGAAATGTTCAGATTCCATCACTTATACCTCTAGAGTGGGTCTTTCATGAGAAATCTGCTTGTAAACTTGGTGAACCATATTTATACTTAGAATAACTTCAGTTCAGAGATTGTCTGATGTTAACATTATGGCATTTTTGTCAAATATCAAGCATCTTTGTTTTTGACTCGTTTGCCTATTGTACGCTGTGTTGTGCAAATTTTTGTTGCAAAGTCTTACCATGCAGTTTTTGTTATTAAGCCTTGTTTTCATGTTTCAAATTATTTCCTAGTTTCACTTATCCCTAGTTTAGATACTTACATATTTCATTAAGTTCAGATTATGTTCTACTTTGCCTGACTTTGTTTTGACCCTCACTCTTGGATTATGTCTCTTGTTCAGGCACATGTTTCCTGCCACTCACCACATGTTACACAAACTTTATGGTTAGACATTTTAAATAGTAAAACATTTATTTCCCATACCCTGACGATACTTGAGCAGTAGGTCCCAGATGCCCCTGCGAGCGTATGGATCAACCCCAGCTGTGGGTTCATCCAGGATCACAACCTTTGAACCTCCAACAAATGCCAAAGCAACAGAGAGTTTCCTTTGCATTCCTCCTGTAATAGAATCAACACCAATGATGCTAATGATATACATGACCTTTGGCTAGTTTTTTTTTTTTGGATGTTCTAGATCTTTCACATATGTTTACCTGAAAGCTGACTAGTACGAGATTTGCGTTTGTGAGGGAGGCCTAAATCTGAAACAATCTGATCCATCTCAGACTTCACCTTCTCCTCTGATAGGCCCTTCAGGCGAGCATAGAACCAGATGTGTTCTTCTACCGTCAACCTGTGATCCAAGCAAGAACAACAAGCTTTAGAATAAATGTTACTGAGTACTTCATTGAGTTTGGTACATGGTGGAAAATTAGCTATGGACGAACGTACATGCTGAATAGGACGTTGTGCTGCGGACAAACTCCCAGGTTCTGACGGATGGCGCTTAGATCTGAACGGATGTCTTTGCCCATAATGTAAGCGGTGCCAGATGTGGGAGGAAACAGGCCAGTCAGAATGGACCTGATGGGGAAAAATCAGTCAGAACAACTGAACATAATCATTCAAATCCTGAAGAAGAGACTCTTGATCTTACATGGTGGTGGTCTTTCCTGCTCCATTGTGGCCCAGGAAGGAGGTGATCTGATCCTCGTAGAAGCCCAGCGTGAGGTCATCCACTGCCAGCTTGTTGCCGTGTCTGTACACCTTCACCAGATTCTCAATGTAGACACCAGGTTCCAGATCAGCTGGTACCTCCTCGATGCACACCGCTTTGGGGAACCCAGATCATTTAGATTCATACAGTTTTTTATCTGAGCAAAGTAAAACTATAAATAAAAAGCTATAAATACCTTCTGCGTTTTCTTTCTTGTTGGTAGAGGAAGCTGTAGTCCAGCCGCATTTCTCTCCACACCAGTAAGATTTGGTAAAGGGGAAATACCATGGCCGGGGAATGCCATATTGACCTGAGAGAGATTTAAAAGATGCCAGCAGTATATAAATACTTTGCAAATCCTAACTGTGACTCATCATTTGAGAAACATAAATATAAATGCTGAATGAAGTGAAACCAGAGAAGACAGACGGATTACCTGGGAAGACGGTCTCAATGTACCATGTCATGACTGCATACAGCACAGCATCTATTAGCATGAGCGAGATGGAGGTAGTGAGGCTGTAGTTGTCCTCCAGCATGGGGCTGGACAGCAGGTTATCCCACTGAATGCCCACTCCCTGCTCCTCAAACAGTGCAAAGTACTCACAGCCAAAACCGAATGCCACCGGAGACAACAGGCTCTGAGAGACAGAGACATTAATAAAACCAAGTTATATCCTCAACGCCTCGTGATATTCTGATGAGAACGCTTCCTCTGATTAACACACCACTCACCACAACCACTTTAGCCCCGAAGCCGACATAGTCCTGCCAGGCCACACACAGGACATAGGGCAAGTACAGGGTGAAGTAGATGATGCCCCCACAGGCAGCTGCCAGGTTGGCCCGGGAGAACAGCGTGCTGATCAGGAAACACTGCATGATGGTGACAATGGCGAAGGAGACCAGGAAGAGATAGACCACACCCGGGTCACTGTAGGGCAGAAGGTTCCCCATCTGTCATGTAGAGAGAGATTCAGATGATCAAACTGCCACTTTAATATTTAATAATCATGTGTTTATTTATTAATTTTTAAATTGTATAGGAAACATTTTGACATCTAGCATGATGCCATGAAAATCTATAATTTTCAAACACTGGTATGTTGGGAAGAGGAATGAATCACACCTTCAGGATGAGGACCAGCAGGGCGGCGCTGATGAGCAGCGGGATCAGGCTGCTAATGAACCAGCTCAGCCACAAGATCCCATTATCCAATCCCATAATCCTCATGGTCTCCTTTAGACGTGCCTCTTTCTCATACACGATGCCTTTAATAATGATGGCCACTGAGTACATCCAGGCAAGGGTCATGAACAGCGGCATCGAGCGGCTCATAATACGCAAGAAACTACGCAATGCACACAGAGATAATGAGAGCAACAATGAGAAGGTCTAAATTAAATCAAAACAAAAGAGTTTAACATTAATGTAAAAGGTAAAAACTTACATATCATCCACGTAACATGGATACGGCATCTGCTGGATGTAAACGCCAGTTTTTTCCTTGCTGCCTGTCAAAGCCCGGATAATCCCGTGTTCAATAACATCCTGGAGGTATGAAAATCCTCCCCAGATGTAGCGCAGATCCTCAAACGGGTCAGCACGAGGACCAGGGTCCCAATACCTGAGAGTACAAAGCACAATATTTCATTTAAGATAAACATTTACAAGCGGAAATAAGTCAAATATAAACAGCTAGTCGAGTAAGTTCTGGTCACATGACCTTGATGCTTGAAAAAGAAACAAAACAGTTCCCTACCCATCCTTGATCTTATTGGTACGCTCCACGTTGTCAATGTCCATGCGAATCTTGTAGCTGACATTGGAAGGAAGCTTGGAGGAGTCGGACTGCATGTCTGGAAACACGATCCCAGCCCAGAACTTGCGATTGTTCAGCAGTCGCATGGACTGATTCACCAGGCGCTCCTCAGTTGACACCGGCTCCAACTTGTCCAAGTTCACACACTGTGGATTGAAAAGAGAAAAAAAAACATTCAATTCAGGAGCAGAGAAAATATAACATTTCTGCTTTCTAGATGTGATTTTACACTGGTAATGGTGTTATGTCTTCTATGAAGCATTAACTTCAAACCTTTAAGGATTACAGATTAAGTTACAAGCAGGAAACGCCGTACAGTTGATATTTAAGACAACGAGGTTTAAATTTTGACTCACTGTCACATTGGCACCACAGTGGCACAAATAAACAAAGTGATTTCCTCCACAAGTATGCTTATCACATCTCTTACACTCCAAAATGACTTTAGACAGAGAGTATAAACGTGTGTCTTTACCTCCATGAAACGTGAGATGGTTAGAATGGCCTGGTCCGTCTCGTTAAACACGTCTCTCCAGGTGTACCCTGTACCTGGGGGGCGCGTGTCCTCGGAGGCTTTAGACAAGAACGGGGAAATGTCCTCCACTCTCCAGTCTGTGTCTTTCAGCCTGGTGTTGAAGAACTGAGCACTGGCGTTATTCTGGAGCAGAGTCTACAGACGGAAGACATCACACATTCAAAAATTACTCCTCCATATTACTAACATGAATGGTCATAAACTAGCATCCTAGCGTTACATTAAGAAGAAGGAATGCAGCTTTTTTATGACGTATGTTAACTTGCATTACTATTCACGACCACTGTGTGGCACTGCAGAGTGTATATTAGCCGACATATCAAGGTCAACTCACTCTCACAAAATCCACTTCCTCACTGTTCTCCATGAAGTCCCAGACTTTCAACCTCATCTCCTCCCACATTCCTCCTAAATCCCGCAGTACACCAAGGTCCTGGAACGTCTTATTCACCTGAGAGAGAGAGAGAGATGGTTAGAGAGACACTTCACATGTGGACCACTGATAATAATTCTTCATCACTCAGACAGATACAGACCTCGTGGATAATCTTGCGTGTGGCCGGTGTATCAGGTGTGTATAAGATCTTCCCCATGAGCAGAGGCTTCAGCGCTCTCCAGATCATCCGAGAGATTGGACTCGACTCCAAATTCCTCATCATGTTGTTACAGTATGGAGCTGAAGGAACAAAGAAAGGAAAATCAAACTGAGCAGCTAATCTAGCAGCAGAAATCCGTCATAACTCAGACGTTTACAATTAGTCCATTATTATAATTTCACTCTCGCTAGTTTGTTCAATGGCTCATGTGAATACACTGAACGTCCACTCAGCATTTCTGACTATCCTTAAACGGAACAGAAAATGATTATTTATCAAATAAGCTGAAATACTTCTCGGTTCATTCGCACAAATGATAAAGTGACATGTGATCGTGTATTTTCTGTGTGGTACAGAGCCACAAAAAAACTAAAGCATTCAGTCAGTAGTGACCTGGAAGCAAAGAAGATGTGTTCCAGGTGAGTTTGTTGCTTTAATGATGAACATTCTGAGTGAATTTACAGCACAAACTTACTGGATGTGTTGTCATAGATGGATATGGGCTCGCTGTCACTGTCGTTATGATTCCCGAACAGGGCCTTGTAGTTGTGATCTTCGTACCAGTTGAGGGATTTGATCTTCAGACCGCCACCCTCTGGGTGTCCACACACAATGCGTGACACGGCTTGGTACACATGATTGGGCGAGTGTGTGACGTTTCCAGTCAGGTACAGGATCTCATTCCGCATGTCACGCCAGCTCTTCATGCTCACCAGCTGTGAGGGAGAATCAGGAATAATGAATGTGAATAGAGTGCAATTACAATGTGATTGTTAAATTAATTTCTACATGAAAATATCATCTAAAATCAAGAAGGGTTGAGACTGAAACAAAAACCCAGTGTCAGCCAGAAGGGGGAGCTGCTGAGTGCAGGAGCAGGAGAGCGAGGTTACTCTCGGTCACGGAGCAGGAGACGAACAGAGGATGCTAATGAAGCTCATGCTTTATCAACACATCTCCTGCACTGTGTCAGCTCTAATCTGTGTGTGTGTGTGTGTGTGTGTGGGTAGGGGGAGTACTACATGTCTTTTTGCTGAGGAAAAGCGAAAGCCATGATGTAATGTAATGATTCTTTGGAGAAAGAAAAGAGTTAAGAGCGGTGTACGGTCTTCGGTGCTTTACAGTGACGATTAATTTATGTCTGGAATAAACAGAACTGAAAGGTAACTCTGGGTCAAGCTGCAAATTAGAAAACTGAGCCGTTTCCTCCACCAAGCAACAAAAAAACCCCACATTTTGGAGGAAGAGAAAAAAAAGAAATGCTGCAGTTTTTTACAGAAGACTATATCTGAAGAATGGCAGTGAGATTTTTTTTAATCTGGTTGCACTGAACCTGATAGCAGCTCAACCATTTTACTGTGATCGTTGTTATAAATATGGTTATTAAAACATAAAGACTTTTCATTTCCTGATTTCAATTGTGTTTATGAGTGAAGCAGCTTTTTCCAGTTTTCGGTCCTCATAATGTCCAAGTGACTCATTTCTTGGTAATGATGCGTCTCCCTTCACACACAATCCCACCTCGTCAAAGTCAAACAGAGTTGAATCATATCCTCCAGGCATCCGTATGTCACCACAAACAACAGCCATGGTCAACAGTGTTCTGAGGAGGAGATAGAGCCACGCTGAACAAGAGCCGACAAACCGGAGGAGTGTGGAACGACCTGGAGTAACCTCCCGTCCTGCAGCCTCACCACAGGGTTACTGTAGTTCACTGAGCAGTAAAAACCGCAGCGTGAGAACAAAAGAGGACCTGAGGCAGAGGAACCGTTTCTGTTTTGTTTCCTCTCTGAAAGCTGACAGTAATGTTGTCTGTGTCGGTGGTTATCATGTGACACGAATTAATTATTTTCACCTTTCTGCATGTCAACAAACTGACGCCTTTTTGGTTGTTTTCTTTGTTCTAGTTAATGCACACAATTGACATTTTATAGTAAAGAAAAACAGCAGTTACTCAAAATGACCTCGTGTTCAGCGAGCTCAGCTGTTTAACTGTAGAAGAGCAAGATCTGCTGGCGTCTGGAGCTCAGTAAATCACTCATGACTTTCTGACTCATCTCCGGTTTCCAAACGCCTGAGAAAATCTGCCAAAGCTGAGCAAGTAGCCAGAGAACCCTGAGCGCCGGCCAGCCGGAAACATCAAACCCCTTCGACTGCTACAGAACGTCTCAACTCACCCGAAACACTCAAGCACACTGTTTCTGATTCTGAGTATAAAACCAGAATCTTTCTCTGTACGTCTGTACAAAATGGTTGAGTGGGCGGAGCTACAGTACGAGTTCCATCTGTGATCTCACAAAATAAACTCAACAGCTTTCAACCACTCACGTCTGATAGTCACATGATTACAGAATGCTGTTATATGTACAAACGCTTAGCCACAGGACAAGAGTGCTAAGCTAGCACTCGGCATAGCAAACGTTTGTGATGAAGAGACCAGCCGCGGCTATTCAGAGA
>JAOBRE010000022.1:45744521-45754979 GCA_027574745.1 Occidentarius platypogon
CGATTTCACAAATTTTCAACATTTGCACTGTCTGAGACATAGACACACATAGGCAGCCTTCCTCTTTGAACTTTTTGTGCCATGTCCAAATCTGCATTGCAGTCGGTGCATTTTTAGAGAATTTTCTCATAAATGCACGGTGCACAGTCTTGTTTGACTGTGTTCGAGCGTACTCTAACACACAAAACGCCTTGTCTTTTCCAGTGAACGGCATTTGTATACCTAAAAAGATAAAAACAAAAAACATTAAACATAATTTTGACTTGCTTCCACACACGGTTAAAATTTGAGGTCAATTGAACGAAAATTGGCAAAGTTATTAGATTGTGAAATGATACCAAATTTTTTGAAACACTCTGAATGATTAAACATTTCTATGAGAATTATTTTTGCAAGAGGAAAAGCCAGTACTTGATTGTGTGTTGTGTGTAGGACTTCATGGCAGCTCATGACCCCCAGTACTTATTTGAGCTTGATGGAAACAAGGACCCAGAAGAGATTTTGGGGGTGGGTGACCACCATCATATTGAACTGCAGTGACTGGTTCAGCAATTGGTAAAATAATGAATTGTATTAATTTTCTCTTCTGTGTATGTGCACAGCGTCTTATAGCTCACCTAGACTTTATGGCTGTGAGGAGAGCAGCTGTACCTGTGTGCTTGATAAACACAGATGAGTTGGAACTGCTGAAGGAGATGGACAATGTATGTTGTAAATCAAACCCCTTTCTTTCTGATTACATGCCAGGGACTGCTGCTTATGTTTTACTTGTGTATTCTTTGTCTTATCCTGTGTAGGAAGAGCTGTTGAGCACACTGTCCACCAGCAAGATCATAGCACCAGGCTTCCATTGGCAAATAAGTCGCTGGGGCTGCACTTGTCCTGTTGCCCTCAAAGAAGGCAAAATTATCAAAGGCATCCCTGAATTTTCTGTCAGGTCAGTGTGCAAGAGTGGAAAAGAATGAAAGCTGTGAATCTGACCTAAGCATGCAGAACAATATCAGTGATGCAAAAGGTTGCTTGTCCTGTTGCTTGAGAATTTCTTCAACAATACAGTTGCTTATCTGCTTTTTTTTTTTTTGATCGATATTGACATCAGTGAATTATCATAACCAAATGCTTAACGTCACTAAAAACTTGTAGTTAAGGGGACAATTAATGTAGCTATTAACCCATATTAACTCATTATTAATATGAGTCATCATATTTCTTAAGTTGTATATGTGGAATCAGTGTTAGATATTCATTACAATTAAGTGTTTCCAAATTACCATTTACATAAGGTCCTGAATGTACCATTTACATTTTTCCTTATTCCACCAGCTTCCTGAATAAATTCTATGTCCTGTCCTCTCAAGAGGCTTTGCAAAAGTTCATGGTGATGCCAAGATGGTACCTGCTACCACCCATGCCATGTCCACCCTGCAAAGTGTCTGTGATTGGACCACCACAGTCAGGAAAGAGCACTCTGAGTGCACTCTTGGCTGAGCATTATGGTGCAGTTTTAATCGACATGAAGAAGATGATGGAGGTGGACATGGATAAAATCAGGCAAGGAAGGTTGGAGAAAGCACGTCAGGATGCAACAATTTCAGCTCTGCAAAAGGTCAAGGTCCGGATGCACAAGGATGATGTACAGAAGTCTGGTGAGAGCTGATTGAGAAACTCTTTAGAAATTTAATAATTGCCCTGAATAATTAGGCGAGGGTAGGTGTGACAGAAGGCACCAATTTGACTTCATGAACTAAACATTCAGTAGAGAAATTTCTGCAGAATTTAAGAATACTGTATATGGTTTAGAATGTATTAGTGTCTTTGGTTGATGACAAAACCAGTTTCAACGAGGAAGTAGAGCCTGAGAAAACAAAATATAACTTTTTGACCAATGAAGTACCATCATTTAAAACCAGTGTAAAAACAGGCAAATGTAAAGCTAATGTTGTAAATTGAAAGGGGAAAATTGGCTAATCAGATAACAAAAACATGCTATCTGATTTCATATTTTCTGTAAATGTGGTACACAGTGGCTTCAGCCTCATAGTTCGTTGGGCTGGATTACAGATTGAACAAACAGGTTCACTGTCATAACTTTTGTTTGTCACCTGAAATGCAAATGATGCATGAGACATATTGTTACTATGCATGTCGCTGTAGAAATGGAGGTGACAGAACATCATCCAGAAGTTCAAGCTCTAGTGGAAGAAGCCATGAAAGAAGCAGAAAAGATGTTAATGGAACAACCAGATGATATGTGTGTAGATGTCCTGGAAAAATGGATCAGAGAGGTATGACCCTTGAACTGTGGTTACTTTGTGTCACATAGTGATTTGCAGTGCACTGGGAAATGATGTAGTTTGTCATGTCTTATACTTTACATAACAGACATATATGATGGCTGTATATGATAGCTATTTATAATTATGTTTAGTCATACTAATGTGGTGTTACTTCCCTTATCTAACTGTGGATTGGTAGATTCAGGCAGAAGATGCAGAATCTGAGTTTAAAAGGGGCTGGGTGCTGGACAACTACCCCACCACCCAAGCTCAGCTGGCAGCCATTCAGGAACTGCATCCTGACCTCATGCCTGATGTGGTATTCTGTCTCAGAGACAGTGAGGGGGAAGGTAAGGTTGAGATTTTAGCAGACACACACATACTTGCAGTGTTTCATTATTTGTTTTAGTTATACATGTTCTCATTCGTTACATCTAACTTAAAATATTTGTTATTTACCTCGTTTATGTGCATGGTTTATAATTAAACAATGCTAGGAACCAATTTTTTTTTAATAGGAAGGACGGTACTTACAAGGATTTATGAACAGAAAAAAGAGGAGGTGGATGCAGTTGCACTAGTTCAGTTACAGGAGGAGCAGAGGCAGAAAGCAGCAGAAAGCCAAAACACTCCGTGAGTTAGAGCAAACAAGGATGAGAACTAAGCTTCTAGCTTCTGCACACATAGATAATATGTAACTATTCTGTATGTAGAGATACAGAGAAACATTGCTTCCTATACAGCTTGCGTGAAGACTGTGTAAGGTCCAGTTTCACATCCTGTTCTTTCTTCACTACAAGCAGACAGCAGGTGTTGGACTCAGAAGAGGACACCCAGACAGGTAATGTTCCTTCCTCACTGAAGGTGGTGCCTGAGGAGCCTGATGTTCCTGGTACTGGACCTTCACGACTGTGTAATTTTGTCAGCTTAGCCTTCAATACATAATTTTTAATTTAATGGAAAAATTGTCAGATTGGTTAGCTTTTACAGCAGAGGGCCTTGAGCCTTTGATTCAGTGGTAATAAATAGGTGTGTGAATGCCTAATAATATTTTCACATGTTATGTCTAGATAAAATTTGACATATGATTTTGGGTGATAGGAGTAATAATGTTCATAATGGAGTTCATGTCATGTCATGTCCTGTCTGGTAAAATTATTAAGGTGTGTGTGTGTGTGTATAGAGGTGACATTGTCGAGTAGATGGGAACAGGGCTATCCTCCTGGCCCAGCAATGGAAATGTACAAGCAGCAGCTAAAGACATTTATGGAGGAGTGGAATAGCCTGGAGTCCTCTATTACTTGCAGTTATGTTATACTGGAGATCGCCAACCAAACCCCTCAGATTCTGCTCCAGGAGATGGTTGACAAAATGGAGCGTATGTGGCTATCTGTTTGTCTCTCTCCAAGTTTGAACTTGATCGCATTAAAAGCCAGTTCATGCCAGGTGTGATTTTAAAGGGTTTTTCCATGAGCCTCTCAAATGTAGAACATACGCTTCAGTTTTAACAAATGTTTCAATAGACATCAGCGGTGGAGACAACAAGCACTCATCATTCAGGCCTTTTGTGATAAATGATTTTTTTAACCTCACTCACATGTCCAAATGAAGAGTAAACACCATAGAAATTATTAAAAACACAGACAAGACACTGTTTATACACTGTAGAGTTAAAATGAAGTGTGCTGTCATGCCAATAGTGCATGTGTCATACCAGTGGTCATACCATGCTGCCCATGCAATGCAGCCACTTACAAGCTGTGAAATTTAAGTAAGAACTAATAACTGGATTCTGTTTATTTCCTGGAAGTTTTTGCATAACTCAGAATGTATTACTATTGAAATCAATGATTCCACTTCCTTTCTGATTCTGTGATTTAGGACCATTCATGTACAAGGCCCAAGAGTTGTCCAGCAGGGATCTGGATATATATGAGGAGGAGGATGTGCAGGAGGATGAAGATGAAGCAGAAGTTGGTTCACAGCCTAAACCAGTGTTTATATGTGTTGTCTTTTCTGACATCACTTACAAGATATTTTCATCCATCCCTAGGAAAGCAGCAGTAAAAGGTGGCTTGGGGATACTAATAAATACTGCCCAGTTGTGTTGAGGGAAGAGGGCACTTTGGTGCCCTGCACAAATGACATTGCTGCAAAATATAGGGAGAAGGTCTACTACTTTTCTAGCAGCAAAGCATTGGAGAAGTTCATACAGACACCAGAGCTATATTCCCCAACTACTCAACTACTTAAAGTAAGAGAAGCTGATTAATAAATAATTCAAACATCAATACGTTACAAATTATTCTTATTGACTGAAAATTATAGTGATTATGATACATTGTCTCTACCAATATGAGGTGGTAAACCTCTAATAAAAATAAACCCTGTTCAAAGGATGTGTAAATGCTACCATGTACAGGAAATACTGTATATACCATTACAACAATTTTTTAAAAGATCAGCAAATTTCAAATTGAGATGTATTTCATATTATTACAAGGCTTTTTCAAAAAATTTGTTTTGGTTTTTGATAAAGTGCTCTAGAAAACTTCGGTAACACTTTTTTTTGGTAAATTTAGACCCTACTATATAAAATTCAGTACTCTCTCAGAATGCTCATTGTATATGATACTCCAGTCCTCTTTAATATCCACTGTTGAGCTAAATCATTAGAAGACAGGAACATCCTTCACCTCATGCATTTTCATCTCCCTAGCCTCCTGCCCTGCGTATTTTCCTGATGGGAGTACGTGGCTCAGGAAAAACCACCCATGGCCACTGGCTGGCGCAGCAGCTGGGTCTCTTTCACTTCCAATTCCGTGAACGGCTGCAAGAGATGATTCTGGCTAAGACTCAGACGCGTGTGCCCTACGCTGATGAGGTAGAGCCAGCTGAAGAGCCACCCATTGAGCTGCAGAATCTGCTGCAAACAAGTACCCAATCCACAGCTTCTCCTGTCGAGCCCAGTGACGAGTTAAGCCAAAAGGAAATCCTTATCAGTAATAAAGACCACACAGAGGTATGTATGGAGAAGATTCCATGGCTGACTGAAAAAGTAAAAATCAGACTGCCACTTAACATGAGAAAAACACTCATGAAAAGAGTTTTCCAAGCTAATGTTTTATTTTACTCTGAATACTTAGTGTTTTAAAATTTTTTATAATTATTTGGCTAATTTATACTTTGAACATTGTTTTACCCTAAATATATGTTTTTAACACAAGTTAGGGTATCTATTTTATTTTTACAAGGACTCATTGATCATTATGACCGAACAGTTCAATTTTTGTTTCATCTGAATAGAGAATACACCTCCAAAATGTCAGCGTGGCTTTTTATGCTGGTCTTGGAGTAGGGGCTTCTTCCTTGCACAACAGTCTTTCAAGCCAGGGTGATATAGGACTTTTTTTTAATGGTGGCTGTACATATGTGGTACCCAATCTCTCCAACTCCTTCACCAGTTCCTTTGTTGTTGTCTTGGGGTTCAGTTTAATTTTTCGGACCACAGTTTGTTCTTCCCTGGGAGTCACTTTGTGGGTCCTTCCTGAATGATGCAGTGTGCGCGCGCATGTGTGTGTGCATTCCAAAGATTTTTACATTTGTATACAATTGTTTGTACAGCTGCTCATAGTACCTTCAGTTGTTTGGAAACTGCTCCTAAGGAGGAACAGGATTTTATGAGGTCCAGATATTTAAAAATTTTGTCTGGTCAAGTTAATTTAATTTGTTAATATGCAGCCATTCCTGCATTTCAGGCCTGCAACACATTCCAAAAAAAAAAAAAAAAGTTGGGACAGGGGCAGTTTAGGGCTAATAATGAGGTAAAATAATTAAATCATGATGTGATTTGAAACCGGTTATGTGAAAATGTGATTGCAATCATGATTTGGTACAAAATCAGTAAAGAAAGGCCTAGTCTTTGAGGAGCAAAAATGGGCTGAGGATCTCCAGTTCGTCAACAAATGTGTAAGAAAATTATTGAAATGTTTATAAACAATAACAAGATGATAATTTTTCCAGGGATGCTTCATCAAGACCATTCAAAACCACATTCAGCGCACATTACAAAGGTATGGCTGTGGAAGAAGAGGGGCCTGTCCCATCTGTCCCTAATAGAGAATGCGTGGAGAATTTTGAAATGAAAAGTATGATAACGACTACCTCATACTGATACATAAAATGGGAGAAAATAAGACCTGAAACACTTCAGCATTTGGTGTCTTCAGTCCCCATACATCTTTTAAGTGTTGTGAGAAGGAATAGCAACAGTATAAAGTAGTAAATATTTTACTGTCCCAATTTTTTTTTTAGTGTTGCAAAAAAAAAAAATCAAAATTTAAATCAGTGTTTATTTTGAAAAAAATAATAAAATTGATGAGATAAAACATCAAATAATGTGCTGTTGTATTGTTTTGAGTGGAATACAGGTCAAATATTATTTACAAATAATTGTTTTCAGTTTCAATTTCAACATATTGTCCCAACTTTTTCCTGATTTTGGGGTGTAGTAATGCAGTGAAGGTTATGTGTGTCAGTGTGGAACCTTTTTTTGCACGTCATTTGTACACCATTGTGACTGCCTTTCAATCACAAAAGAAATCTTATTCATAGGTTGGATCATGAGTGTGAAATGGATTTGCATTGTGATTCTAACTTATTTACTATCTCTGGCTTTAGTTCTGCCTTTTAGCTAGAATTTTAACTATCTTATCTCTTGTCTTGTCCATCAAAGTGCATTTTTTTTATGTGTATGATTATTTTGATCAATGTTTTGTATTTAATCCCTATATTTGTGTAACCTATGAATTTCATATTACTATTTCTTCTTATTCAGAATAGAATAATGCTGTGTAAATAAAGAAAGTTATTATTTCTTGCTGATAATGTACATGTTTGCATGTAGGTAGCAATGGGTTGTAATAGTTTGGCTTGGGTGTATTTTGTGTATGAAGACCAGATGTTTTTGTGCACGTTTTGTTCTGTAGGAGACTCCAGCACTGACAGATGAAGAGGAATTCATAAAGTCATATCTATCTGACGAACAGCCATTGCCACACACAGTCTTAGAGAAAGTTCTGTTGCAGTTATGGCATCAAGAACCATACAAGTAAAGGGTTATCCATGCAAAATTCAAATTCAGAACATACATTTTCAAAATATTCCATTTCTTTCACTGCCCTTTTTTTTTTTTTTTTTTTTTTTTTTTTTAAGATCAACAGGCTTTATTCTCGAAGGTTTTCCTCAGGCTCCAGAGGAGGTGTCCTTTTTAGCAGAACGCTACTTATACCCAGATACCACCATAGTTATGTCTGTAGAGGTGTCAGAAGTGGTGAAGCGTCTACTGCCCCCACTGTTTGATAAATGGAGGGAGAAATGCACACGAAGGAGAGAACAGATGCAGCTACTTAAAGACCTACGCAGCAAAATTAGGGTGAGGAAAAGAAGATAAATAAAAAATCACTATTCTGTACCTCGGAAATCAAGGGCTGAGAATTGTGATTTCATAGCAAAAAAGTGTTCTTGGAAAATGATTGCTCAAGTCTCACAAAGTACACTTTATTGACCATTCTATTAACCAGGAGGAGGCCATTGCCCAAAGAAGAGATGCACTTTTGTCTGAATATGCACCCAGAACACCCAGAGTAAGACATAACTACAGTGATCATAGCTAACACAGTAGTGCAAGGGGATAAACCCTTGATATGATCTTGCTCTCCTTTTTTCACCTAGGAAAAGGATGATGAGGAAGAGGAGGTACAGGAAAATGAAGATGATGAGCAGCTGAACTGGGAGCAAGAGATAGAAGAAAGGCTGCTGGAGGAGTTTCCCGAGGAGGAGCAAGAGGACGTAGAGGAAGAAGAGTCTGAGGCCAGTGCAGAGGATCGTATAGGAATAGAGATCAGTGAGAGATTTGACAGGGATGACGGCAAACTCACCATGATAATGGTAAGTATAGTTTGGAATTGAGTAAATTGATTATTGACAGAAATTAAATCAGTAGGAAATAATCTTTGTTTTAGCCAGATACAAAACAGGACACGTAAAATAAAATACAAAAAATGAACACTGATATTGACTTTTTTTTTTCTTTCAGGAGCTTCTGTCTGAACACTGGATTCCTCACCTGACAATCAATGCTAACCGGAAGCCTCACATTGTGCGCAGCCAGCTACTAAAGCAAGTCAAGCCCCTGGTGGAGAACAGGGAAGCTCTATTTCAAAGATGTCATCCCATCAACTGTGCCATTGCTCGAAAATTCCTGCACTCCTCTTACAAGTACTACAGTGCCTTTGGGTGTTGGGATCCTATCCAGGTTAGTGACAGACTGGAGTATTATAATTTATGCTCATTTATTTAAACTCTTGAATTTGCTTTGGAGCCATCACTACAAAATGATGATGACAATAAATATAAAAAAGTAGAGTTACTTGATATGGCCTCATACATCATATATCCAGTTGCAAATTCTGATTCTGTTTTGGTTACAGGCTTCTTGCTTGAGACAGTACTTGACTTCACAGGCTCATGAAACTCATGAACCTATTATATGGTCGGGGTACTTCATTAGAACTGTTAGAAATTAACAGGGTTTTTTTGTTTGTTTGTTTTTGTAAAACATTAAATTAGTTAACCTTAAACAAGAGGCATTCATTTGGCCAATGAACCCATGTTCTAAGTTGGTGAATAAGTTATGTGTCAGGAATGCAGGCGACAGACCGATGTAAAAGCTGAAAGAGGCAGTTGGGCAGACAAATCCAAAACATGAGACAAAATCAAGGTTGATAATCAGGCAAGGCAGAAACAGGATATCAAAGGCAGAGTCAAGAGACAAAGTCCAAAAATACAAAATAAAGTCAAAACCAGAATATCAGTATGGAAATTAATAAGACTTGGTAAAGTCAGTCAGGATGTACTGAACATTTACTTCACAAACACTAGGTGCAGTGAGAGTGCAAAAATCCCAGTGGGATAAGTGCAATAATG
Source organism: Occidentarius platypogon (assembly GCA_027574745.1). NCBI lineage: Eukaryota > Metazoa > Chordata > Actinopteri > Siluriformes > Ariidae > Occidentarius > Occidentarius platypogon. The sequence goes on from JAOBRE010000022.1 coordinate 45,753,785, forward strand.
CTTGACTTCAGGTACATGTAATCAGGAAATGGGAGACTGTGAATGGCAAAGTGCAGGATGGGTGTTGTAGTCAATGTCAGCCATGTTTGAAGGCCACTGTGAATGCTGGGAAGTGGAGGCTTGGGTGCTCGCTGGTGCAGACATGACCCCCCCCCAATAGGGCTCACTCCGGGAGCAATACTTTTTCTCAGGTGGCCCCAGGGGCAAGGGCCTGGTTTACTGAGGTGCTTAGACCCATAGACGTGGGTCCCTAGCTGGGACTCAGCAGTGCTCTTCGGGGCCATAGCCCCCCACTTCACCAGATACTCCAACTTGCCATCTGTGCGGTCAGAGATTAGAATACTATGTACGATGTAAACTGGTTGTCAGTTAAGGGTGAGAGTTTTAGGAGGTGAAGTGAAGGGAATGTGGGTGGCTAGTGGACCTGGAATGGCAGGTTTCAGGCATGACACATGGAACGTGGGTGTTTGGGAACGTGGGTGTCTACTGTGTCTGGGCAGGTCAAACATGTACGTAATGTTGTTAATGCGTTGGATGATTTTAAAGGGACCGATGTACTTGGCACTGAGTTTCTTGCAGGTTTGTAGGTTCCTGATGTCTTTGGTTGACAGCCATAGTCAGTCACCTGGGTTATATTGGGGGGGGTTCCCCTCTGAGATGGTCAACGAAGTGCTTATACCTTTGCACCACTTGCTCTAAGCGCTGGTAGACACTCTCCCACACTTGTTCATGACACTTAAACCCCTTGTCAACTACAGGTACATCAGTTGGAGAACCATCCTATGGGAAGTAGGGAGGTTGACTGCGAAGTATGCATTGGAAGAGCGTAAGTTGGGAGGCAGAGTGATGCAGAAAGTTCTGAGTGTACAGTGTCTTGCAAAAGTATTCATTTCCCTCTGTGTTTGTCCTGTTTTGTAGCATTACAAGCTGGAATTAAAATAGATTTTTGGGAGGTTAGCACCATTTGATTTACACAATATGCCTACCACTTTAAAGGTGCAAATTGTTGTTTTATTGTGACACAAATAATAATTAAGATGAAAAAAACAGAAATCTGGAGCGTGCATAGGTATTCACCTCCCAGAGTCAATACTTTGTAAAGCCACCTTTTGTTGCAAATCCAGCTGCAAGTTTCTTGGGGTTTGTCTCTATTAGCTTAGTATGTCTAGACACTGGGATTTTTGCCTATTTCTCA
>JAOBRE010000022.1:48287136-48298306 GCA_027574745.1 Occidentarius platypogon
GGATGCCAGCTGCCGTAAAACCCAAAAGAAGAAGAAGAAGACAGTAAACCTGGGCATGCGCACACGGACTTCCTCTGTCTGCTTGACTGCGTGAAGCGAGCGATTTCATGCACATGATTTGCTCGGGAGTCCCTTCAAATTAAATAACTTCCCAGCCACAGAATGGCCTTTTTTTTGTTTCCAGATATTACAGAAATAAACATATCACAATGATCAAATTTCAGAGGGAACTAAATTTCACCGATTTTATGAAATCGTAAGGCTGTCTAGCTTTAAACAGTATTTTACCAGGATACACATGTTCACAATGGCACTGCAAGTCCTGTTACAAAATGTGGCAATCCTTTTTTTTTTTTTTTTTTTTGTTGGAATTTATATAGGAAACAGTTTAGTTTGCTTAAACGCCTCACTCCCAAAGTCTGTTGGTGATTTTTGCATTATGTATTATACCACTCCTCTGATGAAGAATTTCTTTCTCACAATAACAGGTTAACAGCTTCTTCATTACAGAATTAGTTAAATTTTCAGACATTTCTCTTTGCGGACACGTCACTGTGCTAATGTTTTAAAGGTGTCAGTGTTTATAGGAAAAATTTTCATAGAAATTTCACTCTCATCCTGGTGATGTCCCCATAATTTCCCAGGAATTGTACAAGACCTAGTAAAAGTCTTTTGTAATTATGGTGCAGGACAAAAAGAAAATGTCAGTTAACCACATCAGACATCCTGGGATTTGGATTCTGGCTTGCATTCCTGATCAATTGCTGGTATTTTTCTGTCCACAGTACATGTGTGAAAGAGACTATAAAACACAGAAAGGGAAACTTTAAGACATGAACTTTATTTCTGTCCATACTGAATTGACAAAATGCCCCCATTTTTATGAAATGAAAAGTGGTTGTTTTTATCTCCATGTGTCTGTTTACCTCTCCTATCAGGAGGATTCCCAAGCAAAATAGTTTTATATTGTTTCTATTGCATCCTCAATCAAAAAACCATCACTATTTTTAAGTAGCGAACATCAGAGTTGCTGTAGTAATGGCTTGACCACTGGAAGGGGTGTATGAGGACAAAATGAGTGTGTTAATGGGTCTTGGGTATTTGTCTGAGGTGTGGAACTGGCAGGATGGTGTAAGAAAATAAAGCCAAAGCAAACGGTATGTCCACAATATTTACAAGCGTTCTCCAAGATGTTATGGAATGTGTGAAACACTTCACTCTTGAGAAGATCAGGTATATGAAAAATCTTGGCAATCAGATATATAGAAAATCTCTTTACAGTCTTTTGAAATGGATAAACTACTGTATGCACTTCAAGTTTGATAGGATGGACGACGTGAGAGGAAAATGATCCGATCCGAAAGGCGCCACATTGTTGGGCTTCTTTCTAGAAGTCTTAATAATGTTGTGGAATGTTCCAAGCTTTGGCAATTCTTCGAACAGCTGTTTTGTCAACTCACCCTACAGCGGTGGTGAAATATCTTTCATTGTGTGTGCATGAGTGTGTGTCTGTAAAGGGGACAGGAAAACTCTGCTTCCCGTAAGTATTAATTCTTGTACCCTTGGGGTATATTGGAGAGTGAGCAGGTCTACATTTTTGCCAAGTTTGTCTCCAAGGATTGCCATACATAAGTGAAAAAAACCATCTCAGGTCACCAGTTCATGTTCACATGCACGACTGTGTTTGCCAGTGCATGAATGTCTGTGTGAGTAAAGCACATTACCTTTATCCTTTATGACTCTCAGACCTATGCGTCACACCGAAGTGCGGAATCTCCCAGACATGTGTGTAAGACACCTGGATGTTTTCCACTGCCATCTGCACACATAAATCTACTCATTTTTGTCACTGTCTGAATACCAATCAAATGTGTCATGACTAAGCACTTTTGCCTATCAAAGAAACTACATCATGAAAAAAATGCTTAAACTCAACTCAAAGATCAGAGAAAAACAACACTAGATGAAGACCACAGCCATTAGCTTTTAACTGAAGGCAAACTGTCAGCACAGCTGGTGGTGCTTTACGAAAGTTTCATAAACCTCAGTCTGAATGAATTTGAGTAATCAGCTTCAGCAGTTATTTCTCTAATAACATCTGATCACAGTGTGGGAATATGCAGAAGATTAGAAATGTGTGTGTTGTGTGTGTGGCTTGTGGGTGGTCTGTCTGAGCTTGTATTGTGGCCATGTCTCCCAAAACCCTCATGACTCTGAGAAAGAACAGTTTTCTCCAGGCCTTCAAGATGAGACAAGTGTCATATGGTTGTTTTCTGTCTTCAGCTTTAGTTATTTGCTCTGTTCTATTCTAAGGAATACACAATGGCGTGCTTATATCTTAAAATCTCCTAGAAGAACTAGGCAAATCCAAACTCGTGAAAACCAGGAATAAACAAAGTCAAAAACCAGAATAACCTGAGCAATGAACAAAGGCTTGGTAAGTCAGGCAAATACACACTGAGCTTTACTTCGCAATGAGTGTTTTGTGTGTGCTTATATATTGTGTTAGTGATCGAGTCTAGGTGTGTGCAACCAGTATTCTGGTGACTGTGAATGTGAGAGTGCTGGTGAGTTCTGGGAGTCATAGTTCGTAGGTCAAAACATGTACATGACAGAACAACTCCATCACCCATACCCTCCACACAACAAATGTAGGTCCAGCTTGTATGTGAGCTTGTATATGTGGTATAAGACCTTGAATATGGGTGGCATGGTGGTGTACTGGTTAGCACTGTTGCCTCACAGCAAGAAGGTTCTGCGTTCGAGCCCAGTGGCCAAAGGGGGCCGTTCTGTGTGGTGTTTGCATGTTGCCTGCGTGGGTTTCCTCCAGGTGCTCTGGTTTCCCCCACAGTCCAAAGACATACAGGTTAGGATAATTATTTGCTCTAAATTGACCGTAGATGTGAATGTAAGTGTGAATGGTTGTTTGTCTCTGTGTGTCAGCCCTGCGATAACCTGGTGACTTGTCCAGGGTGTACCCCGCCTCTCGCCCATAGTCAGCTGCGACTCTGTAGAACAGGGTAAGCGGCTACAGATAATGGGTGGGATGGATGGATAATTAATGACTTTAAAATGTTTATGTATGCACCCACCATTTATTACTTTGCATTTATTTTTCATTCATTTATTCATTTAGCGTTTTTGCAGCATTTCAGCTCTCTCCTTCAGCTCAGTTTAGCAGCCTGGTATCCTACCTACACCCATGTTTGGTTCACTTCTTGCAGCTGGGTCTATTCAGGATAAAATACTTTCTCACTGCAAGCCAGCCAAGCTTGTGGTTGTGTTCTCATCTGTCCAAACAAGCCACACCAAAGAGGTATATGCAAATGGGCTAAATGCTGCATAGAAAGCTTGCCAGAAAGGTTCACAGAGCATCTGATGGAGACTACAGGTGTGCAGACGGACTGAGATCCCACAAAACACACAAAAAAGTCACATAAGTGGGAGGACTTTATTTTGATGTGCAGTCAGATATAAAGCTCGTGGGAAAAGATAAAACAAACCAGGCTCTGTGTCATACATGCATAGCATTTATTCTTTCATCTTCAGTGACTGCATGGTCATGGTGGTTTAAATTACACTCAGGGATATACTGTATTGCTTAACATTAAATCACTCCCTAGGGCCCCCAGAGCATAGATTTGAAGTGAATAATTAGGCCATTACATAGTCACACTCAAGAGGATTTATAGAACGCAAGCCAAAACATTTTCAAGTAGAGGAATCTGAAATAAATTCAGAAATGTTATAGGCTGTGTGTTATTTCATTTGTAGTCAATGAGCAGTCTGGCTTTTAACTGTTTTTAATTGGCGCTAGATAAACCTTCACCGGTACACATGCCCAGACTGATTAATCTGTACACCTGGGGTCCACATGGACCCCAACACTATTTCACGTACTTTGTATCTACAGGCTGTCCCAAAAAAAAAAAATTACTCACATTTTGACTCCTCATAACCCATTGGATTTTTCATTTATTTTCAGATCAAATTAACCCTCATAATGGCAGAAGTACGACTAAGTTTTGAAGAAAAAATTTATCATAAAGTGCTACTGGAAGCACGGAAACATCATGGAAGTGCAAAGACAATTTAGAAGACATTTTCACAAAGATCCACCAACACGATGCACCATTGCTCGCATCCGAGATAAGTTTGAATCAGATGGAACTGTGCATGACGTCCATAAGGAGCATTCAGGACGATCACAGTCATCAACCAGCCCTGCAAAGGAAAATCAATTGCTGGAAACCCTCAACCGTTCCCCACAGAAATCTGTACAACAAATGGCTCGTGAAACAAGAATCCCAGAATCAAGCGCCCATCGCATTTTGAAGCGAGTTCATTGGAAATGTTACATTCCAACATTAATCCATGCTCTACATGAAGACGATCCTGAGTGAGTACATTTCTTGGAACACCCTGTATATTCAGTATACAATTGCTTCAAAATTTGTTTGAATGATGTGTGAACTTGAAAGTCCATATCAAAAACAGATTTTATTTCTATTTATTTATTTATTTTTGCTGGTTATAGCGGTTTTATTCAAAAGAAGGAAAAAAGAAATACACAATATTTTCACATTTTTTACTTTTTCCACAAATGTTTGTGCTACATCAAGTCTAAAGAAGGGTGTTGTCACATCCTAGTGCTACTTTGATAATAAGGTAGAAGAAAATATAATAAAGATGTACAGGTAAAGCATATATTTGGCTGATTTATCAGAATTACCCTATTGAGCACTGGGGTCCAGGTGGACCTCATGATAATAGCATGAAACTTAAGGTGGCAGCAAACATCGGATACAAAGGGATGCCGCCGGGGCGCACGGACAATGGAACGCAGTGGGATCTAGCAGGGCAAAACAAAGGCGCGCGGCAGGTGCTAATTGCGAGCTCTCTCCTTTTTTTTTTTTTTTTACCTCCTTGGTATCTGCAACAAACTATACAAAAATAGTGTTCTCCTTTTAATGTTGGTAAGTATATTGTTTGAATAAAGTGTGGCTGAAAATTAGAGAGTCCGGCTGGGGTCCACATGGACCCCAAATGAAAATCTATTATAGAAATTCTATAAATGCGTGCAACGTAATAATCTGTAGTGTGTAGAGTGGCAACCTGGTGAGTGACAACTACCTAATATAGCAGGCAAAAAAATTTGGTAACATAAAATATATTACAAAATACGTAGTGCTGGGGTCCGCACGGACCCCATGTGTGCTGATTAGGGTTAATATATGTAGGAGTAATTGCAATTAGTTTCAAGTGGAGTGTCTTTTTAAAACAAGTTAAATCTTGTTTATTTACATTATATCAGTCCTCACCAACGTCTTATTTTCTGTAGAATTAATAAGACAGCTTGTCATGTCACCAAGAAACCAAAACACATCAACTCCTCTTTACTGAAGATGTTGGAAAATGTAAAGTTCTAGCTTTACCTCTGACTGCTGCAGAGAGCCGACACTGGACAGAGGTGGCGGCAGGAAGTTTTGGATGGGGGGCGGTGATGTGTCACATGTCAAAGGCATGCCAAATCTAGGGGGGTCCAGGGGCATGCACCCCTGGGGAAATTTGGAATTTTTAACCCTCTAAAACGCTATTTCCCACGTTTTGAGAGGCAAATTTTGGTGGAGTAAAGCGAAGTTTAATGTCTCTATTAGAGTACATTTCATCCATGTATTTTTTTTCTGTATGAAACAGAATCAATGATACTATCATGTAATTACGTCTACTTAGTATCGTTGACAGGATAACACCCTCTTACAATGGGTTTGGTCAGGGCAGCAAGCGAATTCATGTAGATCTAGAGCAGCATCAAGTTTTTGGGCGCCCAAAACTGCTTGTACGCCTCGTGAACACTATCTAGCCATCCGGACAGAACACGAGTTATCAGTCAGATACAAATGTAGCGACACTGTCATAGCCTTGCTGTCACAGGGTCCCCACTTTGGCACGAGTACCCAAGGAGACCAGACATGTCTAGACAGTTGCCACAGCAATGGGTTAATTAGTCCACAGAATATTCATAAATCAGCTTGTCTACTAAAAGTGATGGGTTTTGAAGTTCTGCGTAAGCCAAATAAGGAAAAATCCCGGAAAGCGGAAGCAATCAGTGACGTCAGGGCCAGGCTAATTTGCATCGGTTTTGGTGTGAATGGGTGCTACCAACCTACAGTAAAAAGGGATGCTGCCGGGATGAAGGGACACAGCGGGATTTTATAAGAGAAAACAAAGGCGCGCATCTGGCTGTTTATTCACACTACTCTCTCCTTTTCTTCCTTGTAAATAGTCAAAGGACTCCCATTGTAACATAATTTTAGGGGGGCAGTCGCCCCGCCCCCCCTCTGCCACCGCCACTGTTATGACATAAATGATTAATTAACAATTATTCGCCGAAGGTGACGTGAATAATAACGAAATAATATTGGCTGGCGTTGAGTGCTATATCAGATATATTCCATTCAGCTAGCATGATATTGAACAAGTCAAAGATGAGTAGTTGAATGGAATATATCTGATATACCACGAAAAAAATCCAGCCAATATTATTATTTATTATTATACATACACATTCTTTTCGGATGTTCAACGCGTCTTTCTCTTTCAAAATTCTCTCAAAATCTTACATATTTAATGACGCAAACCTGGCGGCTGTGTTTGTTTACAAATTGTCCCAGCCGCTTGCTAGCGCGGAAGTTTTATGTCTCTGACGTGTGACGTCATGTCTTGACAACCATGCAATATTGTAAACCATATTCAACGCTCATTCTCCATTGGGTAGAGTGATGTAATACACATAGGATAAGCAATATGCGAACAGTATTGCATGCTTTCAAACCAAATGAATGAAACCTGCGAGAAGGGAATAGAACACGTTTTTATTCCTAGCATTGCTGATGATTGTTAATGAGAGACAGCTGAAGTTAATAAGACGGAGACAGGGGGCACTGTGAACCTTGGGTGTTGTCATCTTGGGAAGCCATATTTGTAGTTTGCTTTGCATTCTGACTCACAACGCCATTATTGACAGAACCTCCTCCCAAGGAGCTCCCTCTGGGAGGTACATTTTTCTTGGGGTGCCCTTTCCCTCTAGGTGCAGGTTTGTCAGGGTGCTGAGTGTGAAATTCTTGAGTTAGTGGGGGGTCAAGGATGTCCTTAACCATTACCCAGCTCTGTTCCTCTGGTCTACAGCCCTCCCATTCTATCAGGTACTCCATTTGACCTCTTCTTCTCTGGAGTTGAGAATTCTGTTTACCTGGTAGATAGGGTCTCCCTTGAGACTTAGGGGTTGTTGTTCTGGGGCGAGAGTATTTTCTGCCAGAGGACCTTGAATTGCTGGTTTCAGACATGACACATGGAAGGTTTGGGAAATGTGGCAGTGAGGTGGAAGCTCCAGTCTGTACGAGACCTCACTGATGTGATGTAAGATTTTCTTTGGGCCGATATAACATGCCTGGAGTTTCTTGCAAGAATTTGGTTCCCTTAAGTCACATGTGGAGACCCACACCTTGTCACCAGGTGAAAACTCAGGATATTTTCCATGGTGCTTGTCTGCATATTCTTTATACTTGACATTTACTGCTTCAATTCTTTGATGAACCTCCTCCCATATTGCTTGCCTCCGAGAAAACCAGTCCTCAACTGACTGTACCTGTGCTGGAGTGTCATCCCATGGGAACAGGGGTGGCTGGTAGCTGAGTATGCACTGGAACGGTGTTAACTGGGTAAGTGAGTGCTTGAGTGAGTTTTGTGCATACTTGACCCACAGGATAAAATGTGACCAGTCCCTCTGATTCCTCATGCAAAAGATTCTCAGGAAACAGGCGATCTCCTGGTTGGCCTGCTCCACCTGGCTGTTAGACTGAGGGTGATAACCTGATGTGAGGCTTACTGAAACACCCAGATGCTCCATAAAACAAGTCCATTACCGTGAAATGAACTGTGGACCATGGTCGCTGACAATATCCTCCGGGATACCAAAGTACCTAAACACATACTGGAACAGGAGTTCTGCTGTCTGAAATGCAGTGGGAATGCCTGGTAAGGGAATCAGCGTCAAAGCCTTGGAGAATCGGTCTACAGTCACCATGATGGTTGTGTTACCCTGGGATGGTGGTAAGTCGGTTATGAAGTCTATGGCCAGGTGGGACCAAGGTCTGAGGTACAGGGAGGGGGTATAGCTTACTAGAGGGAGGGGTTTGTGGAACCTTTGCTTGAATGCATTCAGAGCAAGAGGCGATAAAGTGATTGATCTCGGTTCTCATGTTTTCCCACCAGTACTTACTTCTCAACATCTGATAAGACCTTTGACTACTAGGATGTCCCATAGCAGGAGATGCATAGTCGGACGTGGCAAAGAGTTCTGGAAGCATGTGGGGGACCCTTGGAGGATTTCTTTGTGTTGCCATGAAACTAGAGGATCGTGGACCTGTAATCAAGAATAACCCAGGATGATGTCGTGATTGACCGTAGAAGTCACAAACAGTGAAATGAGTTCAGAACGTAGAGCTCCTACTTGGATGCAAACTGGAGTGGTCCTAGTTGTGACGAGACCATCTCCTATGGGTCCTCTGTCAATGGTCCTGATGCTGAGTGGACTTTGCAGAGGGGTCGTGGACAGGTTGAACTCCTGAACGATGGAGTTGTCAATGAAGTTCCCCTCCACCCCTGAGTCAACAAGTGCAGATAGTACATGGGTCGAAACTGGCAGTTTCAACAAGACAGGTACTTTGAATGATTTGTGAGTTAAATTTCCTTGTAGAACTCACCGCGTCAGGAACAGGTTCAGGGTTATTGTAATTTCTAGTGGGACAGACAGTACACTGAGAAATGTGATGGTCGGAGCTCCCACAGTAAAAGCATAGACCCTCACATTATCATCTCTCTCGTTCAGAGCACCTCAGTCTGGTTTGGGAAACCTCCATGGGTGAGGACACATCCATAGACTGAGCTGATCTGGTGTCCTCTTTGAGAGAGGAACGGCTGGAGAGTAGGTGATCCAGGCGAATTGCAGGATCTATGAGGGAGTCCAATGTGAGATGTTCATCCCTGCAAGCCATTTCACTCTGAATCTCGGGACGTAAACCTTGACAGAACACTGCTTTCAATGCTGGCTCATTCCATCCACTAGTGGCTGCAAGAGTTCTGAAGTTGAATGCATATTCAGCTACTCCTCTCGTTCCTTGCGTGATGGTGAGCAGGCTCTCACCGACTTCGATCCCCTCAGGTTCGTGATCGAATACTCACTTGAACAATTCTAGAAAATGTTCATATGAAGTGGTGTGCTCCTCTCCACTCTTCCATACCATGCTAGCCCACTGTAGTGCCTTACCAGTGAGAAAGGAGATAAATTTTGCATTCATCAGAAAGATTTGGCATACTAGCAAAGTACATAGAGCATTGAAGCAGAAATTCCTTACAGTTGTGGGCATCACCAGCATATTTTCGGGAGTTGGGAGAAGTTGTGCGGGAGTAGAGGTAGCTTCGTTAACTGTGCCATCCTGGTGTTGAGATCGGCAAGCATCTGCTGATGTTCTCCTAAGAGGCGTCCCTGAGCATTCAGAGCTGTTTGCTTCGCCTCCTCCGCTACATCCATAATGAGGCGAAGTATCCTTTCAGATTGCAGGGGAGAGCAGGGATGCAAACAGGAAGCGTAGCCAAATCGGTGAGCAAACTCGTAGTCAAAGCCAGGCAAGGGTCAGTTGATCAGCGAACAGAATATCAGAGAGAGGACAGAGGCAGGTAACAGGAAACCGTAGCAAAAGTTCAATAACAGGGAAGCAGGTAGACTAGAAAAGCCTCAGTACAACTGGAAAGACACTGAATGAGAGTGAGGGAGAGGCTTAAGTAGTGTTGCTGATGATTGTAAATGAGAGACAGCTGAAGTTAATAAGACAGACAGGGGGCGCTGTGAACCTTGGGCGTTGGAGTCTTGGGAAGCCATGTTTGTAGTTTGCTTTGCGTTCTGACTCACAACTCCATTACTGACAGGAGCTTTCGGTCCACTAAACAAAAATAATTGGGTGTCAGAGAAAATTCTTTTTATGATCTAAACTTGAAAAATCTGCAAGGCAGTCTACCTTTAAACTCTTGTCTCTCGAGTATACGACAGTTTTCTTATAATTGCCTGATTTCTGCAAAGCATCCAAGGCCCCTAGTTGAATATTTTCTCTGTTTGCAAATGTTCCTCATTACAGTTTAGTCATGTTGATAATGCTGTAAGACAGGACTGATATAACCACTTACACCAGCGCTTGCTGATGGTTCAAAAACACACCTGCAAATACTGTCACAGGCAGGAACACTAGTGTCTTATGATGCAGTTTCCTTAACAGCCTGGAAGTGCTGTCCAAGAATGCCCTTGTCAATGAATTATTTGATCATTTCATCATCTTGGTCTTCAAGCCCAAAAGAACAGATGTTGCCTTTCCTTTCAAACTGAGAAATGACAGCAAAGCCAGTGTTCCTTGGAAGCAAGTAGTACTGTACAACTCCAAATTCATCATTGACACCTTCAATGAAATTAACAATTGCCACGGTCAATTTCTGAATTTGTTCTTTTCTTTCAGGGTGCATCATCAAGAAATATTCCTCCAACATCTTAGACAAGTGTTGGAGTGACATAAGGAGTGCAATCTATCAAAAATGCAATGACCTAAGGAAAAAACAAACAGACTGATGAGGATATAGTTATGTTGCCGTCTGTTTGCTTTTTCCTGAATGTTCAACATAACTTTGTGTTCAGCTGTGTATTTGTGATCCTGTACATAAAAAGGGGGCTTTTAATTAATTTCTGATAAACTTATTTAAATACACATTTAAAGTGTTTTAAAACAGTGTTTAAAATTTGTTGAAGTTTGCAAGACACACTAAGACAAGACTTTAAAGGTGGACTGACTTTCAGATTTTTCAGGTGTAGGTCATAAAATTAATTTTCCCTGACACCCAATTATTTTTGTTTAGCGGACCGAAAGCTACTGAATTCAAATCACAGACTTCCAATTTTATTAGTTTTTTTAAATAGAACATTTAATGAATTTAGGGCCACGTGGCCCTAAATTCTCCGCTATTTTTTCCTGCTTCACCATGACACAATACAAGATACTACATCATGCATCACATGGTGGGCTTTCTCTGTTCGCGCAAGGCATTGTGGGATACAAATTTGAAACAG
>JAOBRE010000022.1:50070197-50080742 GCA_027574745.1 Occidentarius platypogon
TCTTTATTTTTTGTAACATGCCATAATAATTTGGCATAAGATATTTATATCTACATTAATTTTTGTACTAATTTCGTATAAGAGTGTCACACCTGCGCGCCTTGGCTCGTGCATCAGACAGACTCTCGGGCGTGCTCCGGACAGCGCACATGCCAAGCGGACTCTTGCACACGCCGTAAACAACTCGCACCTGCACAGGATTAAGGCGCAATCAGCACGCCGATATAAAAACTGTGAAAACACACTTACTTTGTGAAGTATTGAGTTGCGTTGCTCATACATTACCGAGCCTTATTTCCTTGTTTGGTTTCCTGATCCCTGATTTCCTGTTTCTCGTATTTGATTCTGCCTCGTCTACGATAGCCTGTTTGTGCCTCGCTCGATCTATTGCCTGTTTGACTGTTTTACAATTTTGCCTGCTATTCTGGATTGTTTACCTGTCTTCACTTGTATTAATAAACACAACTTCTGCACTTATGTACATCCTTCTCCCAACCATCTCTGACAGAATACTTCGCACTCCCTGACAAAGAGAATGCACATTCACCTGTTCATATGGCATGTTCAGGAACAAGCTGATGTTAATGGCGCTGAAACAGCCACCGTCAAATGGTGCGGTTGGAGTGTTGTTCTCAGACTCGACTCGGATCAATAGTGGACTCGACTCAATTTTTTTTTTTTTTTTAATGACTTGGACTTGAACACTGGTGACTCGAGACTGGACTCAGACTCCAGGTTTAGTGACTCGATTACAACACTGTGCTAAATTAAGCTTTTATAAGCTCTTAGCCATACTGGTTAAGTACAGCTAAAACTGGTAGAGGACAGAGCTGAAAGCTACGACTGGAATCAAAACATATGAGAGGAATCGCTCCAGCTATACTGACTCTGATGTCCTCGGGCCAGCCGTCCTCCTCTCTCTTGGTTCTTAGATGTTGCTCAATGAGCTGGAGCGTCTCTTCGTGGGTGGGCCGGTACCCCAGTCCCTCACCCTCTCTCTCAGCAAGACTCTCAGCAGTCGGTTGTTCCAACGTGGAACCGAAGCTCTTAGGCAGTGTGTTGCTGCGTGGGCGTGTCTGTGGGGTCAGCTCGCTCTCTGCCTTGTGTTTGGCATCTGCGCAAACACACACACACACAGACCGAAAGAGAAAGAGATGTTAGGGATATTATTAGAAAGCGTGTAGGCTGCCACAAAAAGTAAGCAATAGTATGTGTTCACAAAAAATTAAAAAAGTCAACTTAAGATCACCTCAGATAGATTTGATGTTCAAAGTTTGCTTCTTCTGCTTGCACTGAAGCTAATATGCTAAAACACCGAACCTTTTTTTTTCATAAATACATGAAATGTAATCTAGAATGTATATTTGCACAAAGCTGAACACCAAACATGTCTTGAATGATCAACTATCTGGGGAAAAGGGGGAAAAAAGTGCAAATTTACTTTAACATTTAAGTCAGCATTTAATGCAACTTTTCAGTTTGTCTACACAATGAGGAATACTACGTTAAACCCAGCATATACTTTAGGCAGATATATAAAACAAAAGGTACAGAGGGAACAGGCTGCTTATAGAATATCACAGAGGTGCAGAGACCAATACAACCACCCCCTCCCTTTAAAAAGGACACAACAAAAACACAAGACAAAAAGAACTCTACACTGGACTAAAAACCTGACATATGGCTGAGAGTCCACCCATGGGGGAATGGTTCTACAAGGCCGCAGTCAGACAAAACCAAGGAAAGAGGACAGGAGAAAGGACCACAAAATAGCTCTTATGTCTACTTACTGCTGCTTGAGAGTACTTACATAAGTGGGGTGTCTGTCTAGAGACAGTGAGGGGGCGTGACTGTGTAAAATAGGGTGTGTTCAGAGCGGAGGAGTAGTGGCGTCTGTGCAAGTGAAGCACTGCCTGGTGCCTCAGGGAAGCTTTGGGTAAGAGGTGCTGTCGTCCTGCTGATCAGGTCATCCAGGGGGGTTTAGTTAAAGAGAGAGAAAAACTTATTCGGCAGTGCACCTCTGAGGGGCGTCACATGGTAATGGAGAATGAAAAGGGTGGCGGCCAATCAGAATCGACCAACATGTGAGAGTGGGTGGGGGGTACCATGTGACATGGAGCAGTGATGGGGAGACCTCTCGGTTTTGAGGGTCACACTGTCCATTAGTAAGCTAATGTTAATCACTGAGGACCAACTCAAGACCCAGGCACCCCCGCTGGTCACTCACTCAGGGCTTACCTTTAAGCTGTTTACGGATTTTGGTGAGGTCGGTCATCCACTTCAAGACTTTGGGATTAGCTGCCTTGTCAGCATGAGATGGCTGAAAATGAAAGACGTGCGTTTTAAACGATCCTTGATCCACACAAGCAACACAAAGAATACTGTGTATGATACAACTGCGACGTTTTTCCTTTATAAAAGAAAACCTGCTGACTTAAAACTCAACTGTAATGGATGTCTAGGAGCAATTGTTGGGGCAATCAACAAACATTTATGTGAAAAACCATTTTTGTAGAATGCTTTATGTAGGTGTTGACAAATCTGTATCACTCATTTTTAAATGTTATTTATTTATTTTTTTAAAGATATTTTTTGGGGGCTTTTTTCACCTTTATTATGATTGGACAGGACAGTGCAGAGACAGGAAACGAGCGGGAGAGAGAGACGGGGAGGGACCGGGAAACGACCCCGGGTCGGAACCGAACCCGGGTCCCCGGACCCACGGTATGGCGCCCCATCCACCTGAGCCACGACGCCCCCAAAACAGAATATTTTTATGCATGTAAACATAGCGAGTGTTACTTTTCTATTTGTTGATTATATATTTTCCATTAAACAGGCCTCGTTTTATTGAACTTTAATACTCTTATTTCAGTATTGTTTCTTGAGGTAAAATAGATTTCCATGTTTGAAGGCACTTCCTGAGTTATGGGTCTCCAGCTCACCTAGTTTGAGACGTTCACGGGGAAACTCCCACTTGCTGGCATCATAGGCGAGTCTCTCACAATGCTCATCCATTGGCATGTCTTCTGCATCTAAGATAATTGACAAGTAGCCTGTCTTCATATCTCCATCGATGGGCTGAAAGTGAGAACAAGGACAGAAGGAAAATGAATCAGTGAGTGGGAGTGATTAAAAAGACATGACTCTAGGTATCTACACAAGCATTTATCCCTTTAGGAGCGCCAGTGAGTGACCCCCATTCTCTCATTAGTAGTTACAGTACAATGTGATACCAAGTCCCACCCAGGCTGTCCCACACATATAGCATGCAAACATGCTGGGACATGGGGAGGAGGAAACTTTATCACCCAGAATAGGGCGTATAATTGTAGGAACTCACAAAGGAAAAAGGGAACTGCAACATAAGCAGTCCTTTCACATGTGGGCAAAGAGAGTTGTGTGACTGAAAAATTGAAAGTGAAAAATTACCCGTTTTCTGTTGCGTATAACAAAGACCATGAGAAGCCAGAAGAACATGGCAATAACCACAGCACCAATAGGCAAAATCAGCTCCACATTCATCTTCTCCTCTGCACCTTATATATCAACAAAAAAATTGAAACAGACTATAATACTCCTCATGGAGTGACGATTCATATGACAATATATCATTTACAAACTAAAATCAACAATAAAAAGATATCATGAAGTAAACGAATATCAAAACTGTACTGTTAGTTATAGCAGTTTTAGCTTTCAGCAAAAAATTATACATCAAAAAGAAAAAGAAATGTGCTTATACTGAGCAGGTGATTTATTCCAAAAATATGGTTATTATTTATTGCAGCTCTGGGAGAAATGCAAGTTTTGACTCAACATTTGATCTAATCAAAATAAGCTTGCATAAACCTTCTATGTTTACACATTGAAGTTTATCGTTCCCTTTATTCCTTTTGTCCTCTATATTTTCAGGCTCTGGCACAGTCTCTCATTATCTATGTTATTTATTTTTTTAAACATTTTTTGCTAATCAATTAATTCCTCACACACCTCCTCCTGCTCTTCTTTATTTCTAGGTGTCTTTCTCACAGGATAGCTGGTGCTCTCTCTCTCTCTCTCTCTCATATATGTGATTTAATTTAGAAGCTTGGAACCTTATAAAAATTATTAAACTAATATAATTGCATGCACCCTACAATTCAAAATGATTTTTAGTAACATTTGCACATACTATTTTGCACGCCTCCGCTTCTAATCTCTAAAAGACGAAAACCCTCGTTAATGAGTGAGCTGGAGCAGTTGTGATAGCAACAGGTAATGATCTCGAGCAGCAAGTCACGTACACTCAGCGTGTCTCTGTTAAAACTACTCACCCTGTTTGTGTTTTTCCCTGTGATCTCTTTCTTTTTCTCTTTCGGGCCCCTCTGGAGAGGAGGTGGGTGCTTCAGCTCGGTCTTTCTATTGTGGGACTATGTACTGTTTTTTTTGTGTGTGCGTGTGCTCTCAAAAGGATGTGCGTTCATACAGCCCTCTTACGGGTCGACTAAAAATAACGTTATTTTTAACTCAAGATTTTAAAACAATTCCCCATTTCAAATAGCTACCCTCAAGCCCATGACCAGTGCTGAGTAGACTTACTGTAAGTCAGTTAATCCAACAAGAAGAAAAATGCTACTCCTATGGGGTTTTTTTTATTATTATTATTATTTATTTATTTTTTAATTTTGGCTACTACTCAATTATAAACAGGACTACCTGTCCATAAGGGTTCTCTGTTTATTATACAGTTGCATTTCTTGCCTTGCCAGGTAATGTTACATATGCAAGGAATGTTAAAGCATAAAACCACAGCATGATTCTTGTATTACAGAGGATGTCCATACTACATTGTCCTAATAATACAAATGGAAGTATTTGCAAATTTTCTCCAAACTTAGTCTTTGGAGTTTTGGCCATGTCATTCCATCAAACAATGCTATTATCTACCTCTTACAAGTACTTTCACAAGCCTTTTACATTAATTGAACAGTTCTCTTCCTTGAAGTGAATTTAATATATTCTATTTAAAAAGCATCCAATTCAAATCTGTTCCATATTCCAGGCCTAATTTCCTGGTCACAGTTTTATCTGACAGCTCCAGTGTCCCAGGTTCAATCCTGAGCTTGGGTTACTGTCTGTGTGGTTTCTGTGCATGTTTTCAGTTGGGTTTACTCCAGGTTCTCCTGTTTCCTCCCACCTCCAAAACACATGCCAGTAGATGGGTTGGCAACTCTACATTTCCCCTTGGAGTGAATGAGTGCATGGATAGTGCTTCTGGTATCCTATTTAGGGTGTACTCCTGCCTCTTGCCCAGGATACCAGGATAAAGCACCTTTTGGTTTTGAATTAATAAATGAATATACCAAAACACCTGAATCAAAGTCACTACATGACTTTGAAACTCCATGAACAAAACACCAAAAGAAGCTAAATACTGTATTTCAGTTATTTTCTACAGTGCTGTCCAAAGGTATTGCTACTATGCATTGCTGGAAAGCTGTTTGCTCGAGTTGCTTTTCATCGCCTCCAAAAGCTTGCAGAGAGGGTCTATCCAGAATCTCAATGCATCTTCTGTTCCATGCACTCTACAGTAGATATGATCTTCTCACTGAGACAACTCCAGGAGAAGTGTCGGGAACAACAACAGCAGCCCCTCTTTATCGCATTCATTGATCTGACTAAGGCATTTGACTTAGTCAGCACAGATGGTCTCCTTAAGGTTCTGCCCTTAACTGCCTGCCCTCCAAAACTCCTGAGTTTTGTCAAGTCCTTTCATAAAGATATTTTTTTGTGCTTTTTTCACCTTTTTATTGGATAGGACAGTGTAGAGACAGGAAATGAGCAGGAGAGAGATGGGGAGGGATTGGGAAATGACGTAAATTGTGATTGGGAAATAAATCCTGGGTTCCCGGATTTATGGTATGGCGCCTTATCCCACTGAGCCATGCCGCCCCCCCCA
This sequence comes from Occidentarius platypogon, assembly GCA_027574745.1. NCBI lineage: Eukaryota > Metazoa > Chordata > Actinopteri > Siluriformes > Ariidae > Occidentarius > Occidentarius platypogon. Next base: position 50,076,139 of record JAOBRE010000022.1, read on the forward strand.
GAACACGTTTTTATTCCATTGGGGGGGGGGGGGAGTGTCCTGTATGTGTAATAATAATAATAATAATAATAATAATAATAAACCATAATGCACACGGTCCATCAACAGCAAGGTTCTGGTGACCTTTAAAAGCAACGAGAAACAAAAATACTCCATTTTATCTACTATCCACAGTCATTCATCCAAATCAACTGGAAATGCAGAAAAAACAAGCTGGTTGTCACGTTCTGTTCACTGATTTACCGAAATCACATGCAACTGGATTTCAAACGGATTAACTGGAGATGCACTTGACTGAAGTGTAAACGCATGGCGTTAAACACGATCTAGACATGAAAGGCATTTAACTCATACAGGCCACAGGAATCTGGTATTATCCTGGTGTACCTTTCTTCATAAAAGAATGATGAGGAATCAACATTAAGGCCGAATGCTTACAAAAATACAACGCTAACAGAATTGTTAGAAATACGACGGAAATGGATGTACAATGGAACATGGAAAAACGACACTACTGATTCATTCAAGTGATAAATAAAACCTGTCCATTCAGTCACATTCCTTTAAAAACCCATCAGACACATTTTATCCACTAAGGAGTCATAGTGATATGTATTGACTAAACCAGGAAAGCCTTGACCTTTAATGATAAAGGAAACAATGCGAGCACAGAGGGCCACGATGTCTGCAAAGTCATTCAAATGCTGATCGAGTGCGATTCTTTTTCTCTTGGCAGATAATTGCTTCTTTCTAGAAATAAATGTTTAAAACGAGCAAAAGTATCTGTCAACCATTGCATAAGATCATTTCAAGCTTGAAATGCACAACAATGGCTCGAAATAAGATTAATCATCTTGTGTTTAATATATTGTAAAGATATAACAGGAAATACGAGCAGCATTTGACTATATTCAAGATAGTTCCACTTGCTAAGATGTCATTTCTTGCAGTATTGCCTTATTAATATGATACGTTTGGAAAAAAGTAAACCATTTGTGTGCACGCCTTTGTGTTCTATCTTTCTCTATTTGTTGTCTGACTTTATTACTGCTGAGTCTTTTGTTGATCTTCAGTTCAAATGTAATCAGTTTGTTCATTTCGATATTTATCGCTGTTAATGTTTACATACATAAATTGCCAATGTAATATTTAAAAAAAACACGTATACACAGAAAACAGATAAAAAACATGAGGATGTGGATTATCATATGCACAGAAGCAATGGTAAATAAGCATCTTTAATCTGCATTTTGTACCTGTTTTAGGGTGAGTTTGTTTGGGGCGTTCAGGGCATAGATGGCTTTGTCCACAGCCAGTAAAGCCACTTTTGCATTTTGTTGGTCTCCTACATCAATGTTAAATTCAACGCTTACTGCTGGACGGTAATAATTTTGATGTTCCCTTTGTGTTAGCACGACCTATACAGAACACATAAAAAGAGTTGCATGAAAACTAGAGAAGAACTAGCATGTTAACTTGCAGTATGAAGCTACACGTTCTGCATTAAAGGAGCCGGTTCACTCTTCCCAGAAACCTCTGCACTAAAGAGCAAATCAAAATTTTTCTTTTTTTGAAAATCACCATTTTCACATCCATGGAATAACAATCCACAATAACGTGGTGACATCCGAAGCCATCAATCTTAAATTGTAACATCAAATTTAAGATATTTTGTCAAAGTAGTCATATTTTACATTCTTTCGACCGATCCATTCTACGTATTTTTGTATGGTTATTCTGTTGAAATGGACCAGAACCGGCCTCGGCTGTCTCACGGGCAGCCACAAAGGAAAGAAAATATCAGGCATATTCTATTCAAAACTTCCATATATGAAATGTAGATGAAGAACAATTTTGAGATGGATTTCAAATGGATCACTATCAGTGAATTAGCAGAGGTTTTGCTGCACAGAAAGCTAACAGAGTAGCAGTAACATGCTTTCTAAACAAAAGCACGAACTGGATTCTGGGAAGCGTGAGTCCAGCCCTTTAAGAGTTGCTTTGGTAATCCTACCTTTAACCGTAGCATACTTGAATCACAGTAACTATAAAAAAATAAGTAAAAAAAAAAAAAAACAGTAAGTGAAATATATTTTACCTTTCCCTCGCACTCATCTTTGACATCTACCCAGATCGAGTCCGCTATAATTTCACCATTTGCGTTATAATAATATCCAATGAGGCGGAAAGATGGAACCATGTCAGGGCCAAGGAAGAGGTTTTCAACGGCTTTACGTCTGATTATAACAGAACTTGACCTTATGAGAGTACCTTTGCTCAAGATCTGAAGAGAGCACACGTCATATATAAAAGACATTCAGGCTTAAATACTGAAAAAGTATAAACATGCATTGAAATGAATGTTGCAATGAAAACAGCACTGGACTCAAAGCATGCAAATAGATTTGATTTTGTATCAGTGTTTTTTTTGTTGTTGTTGTTGTTGTTGTTTTAAAGGAAGTTTTAACCCATTTGCTAAAGAATTGATATTTCATTTTTCCAACACAGTCTAATGATTTTAAAGACTTTGCAGAATAGTTATGAGATGAGAAAGTTGAATGCAGAAAGGAACAACAAAATATGGAGCTAAATATTTAAAGGTTCTGACTGCAGAGTTGAATTCTGGGCAAAATGTTCTGATTCTGTTGCTGTTGGAGTTTCAAGATGTTTCACTGCTGCACACACACACACTGTGTATTCTATGTGTAATTGTTTTGCCAAGATAAAAAGCGTCCCGCGTTTTACACTTCCAGAGATTGCCGAAGCAAGTGAGTAACAATATCATGTGATCATGGGGCGTGTTTGACCTACTTTTAACCAAAACAAGTCGGCGTGGGCAAACATGGCAGACTCGACTCTCCCGCCAGCTGAAAAGAAATTGAAAGCCTGCCTAGTGAGTGCAACTGCAAGACAGAGCAAGGTTAGATGACGTCAGTTTTCTGGACATTTAACTAAATCATTCTAGCTAGCACTTAGCTATCTTAGCCTTAGAATGCATGGGCTCGACTCCACGGTAGCGAATATGGAGTTATGCACCTAATGTTTTGATCTTACAGAGAAAGAAATGATAACACAAAAGCAGTAACAGAGAAAAGATACAGTATATAGATCTTTTGTTTCACGGATCTATTCACGAATATCAACCACAAATTACACCTGCGACTCAAAACTCTCTGAGGTCGATGCAAAGTCATGATGTTTTCCACACGTCACCATCTTAGCGTGATGCAGTTCCATAAGTATGCTAATTAGTTAAAGCTCCTCACGCTTGGCTGTTTCCATAGGGCCATACTGTTTACCTCGAAGGTAGGAATTCAGAGAAAAGCAACCCTCAGCACATCAGCATGATCACGTCTCGTCCGCATGATATTGTTCTTGCGAGACATAGGAAAATGCCACACACAGTAAAAAGAATTGAAATTTCCAGATGACTACCGTCAGTACCTTTAACATATAAACAAGTCGTTCATTAAAAAACAAAAGATTAGAGTTGAACGTGAACCATAATTAATATAATTTAAATAATTGAAAGTTGAATAACTGTAAGATTGGAAATGTATTATTTATCAGTGACTGTTCTGAAAAGTTCACCATGACTCAGATGTTCCAATGTCACAACTGTTCTCCTGGCTTGGCTGAGCTATGGTGATGACACATTGCTAAAGGCTGAGCAGGAAGTGAGATGTCATTATTACTGCATCGCAAGGACTCACTAATAAATTTTTTATTTGCACTCAGAGCAATTAACAGAGTCCCTTGTGGCCTACAAGCATGTTAGTTCCGAAACGTCCATCAGAAGTGTCAGATGGCTCCTCCCTTTTCGTCTGCAGGAAAAATGAGACTGTTGCTCACATGTTTAAATAGCAAATAACAGAAATATTTGCATTTGACATTTAGGGTTGATTTGGGTCCCTGGAGTTAGTCGTGTTAGTGAGTTTCAGTCTTTATGGGATTTCGTGCTATAATAAATGACATTTATTGTGTTGAGAAATCAACACTCCATGAGCCTAAAGATTTACAGCACTTCAATCGAGTCCACACACACACACACACACACACACACACACAGAACTAAAAAACCCTGAGACAACCCTGCTGCTGAACCTCAACCAGAGGGCAAAAGAGTAGGATGCGAGACAGTGATGAATGGTCTTGTTCACAAGGTGAATCCGTTTCTCCTATCATTCTAGAGGGAACTTTGTGAAAGATTGGGTAAGGTATTTAACCCTGTTAGACTCTGAAGCTTTCAGACTTGCAGGGGTGACTTCTTTTTACTTTTTTCCTATCCTTTGTCACTTTCGATAACTACAGGACAACGTTATAATAGTTTCCTAACGTTGGCTTGTGCACTCATTGTCCGTTGCTCTGGATAAGAGCGTCTGCTAAAAGCCCTGTAATGTAATGTAATGTAATGTAATGTAATGTAACGTTCTTTACATATGACACATGTGGACATGTTACACCTTGTTATGTTGGAATATGAGCAATTTGTGAAAAATGCAATAATAATAATAATAATAATAATAATTCCTGGGCGGCACGGTGGTGTAGTGGTTAGCGCTGTTGCCTCACAGCAAGAAGGTCCGGGTTCGAGCCCCGTGGCC
>JAOBRE010000022.1:57123911-57136633 GCA_027574745.1 Occidentarius platypogon
GAGGAAACCCACGCGGACACGGGGAGAACATGCAAACTCCACACAGAAAGGCCCTCGCCGGCCACGGGGCTCGAACCTGGACTTTCTTGCTGTGAGGCGACAAGGCTAACCACTACACCACTGTGCCGCCCGGTTTCTGAAAGTGAAAGTTTCCTTTTTGAAATCTGTGACTACTTTTACTGAAGATAGGTTTGAGAATAAATCCGCTGGAGGATCCCTTTAAGAGAATATGGTAATGCATTGACCTGATTTTTGATGGCTTGACTGTACAACTTCCATATGTACATATGTACGAACGTGTACCACCACAGGGAACCCAATCGTAAGTACAAGGCAACGTATCTCAAACACTCGACCACCAGACAAAGAATTTGTACGTTTATTTACATAAGATAGATGGGTTTGTATCCAGCGCTTATTTTTAATTTGCTTTTTAAAAAATAATGTGGGATTATTTACTAACACATTTTATGGAAAACATTCACGACAGTTTTATATAAAACTAGTTAAAACTGGTTTATTAGTCCACTTGCATGTTGGACAATTGACAGTTTCTGTCATGTAAGGGCGATAGACGGATGTAATCGCAGGAAGAGTTTTATTGAAAGAATGCTAGCAAACATCCAAAACGGAGACAAAAGCAGAGTCGAAAAACAAGCAGTGGTCGAGTGAGGCACAGACATGATATCAGAGATAACACAATACTCACAGTCCAAAAACACAAACAGGGTCAAAACCAGAAAAGCGATACAAAATACAAGGCTTTCGCAAAATCTGTGTGCTACTGAGAGTCCTTATATGTATGCGTTGTGATTGCGCTCTAATCACAAACAAGTGCATGGTAATTAGTCCTAATGGTGTTGTGTGCGCTTTACAGTCTGTGGCTGCACACTCTGAGCTCCAAAATACGTTGACATGACAGATGTAACCAGACAACTATTTGACATATCAAGTTTGCTATTGGATAGTAACTATATAGTACTGATGTAAAGTGAAAGCGCTGGTTCACTGCTATCCACCAGGCACCCAGCAGAGTCATACCATAATAAATGTCGTGCTATTGTTTCTGGTGCATGGCAAGCGACGTCAAAGAAAGGAATAAATATGTATTCATAATTGCGATGTGTTTGTCATTTTTTATATCACTGTCACAAGATGATGCAATAATTTACTGACATGAAATACACGACGTTACACAATTCGATGGTTCATATGCTTTAATATTATTATTCTATTCAGGTTGATTTTGTGCCCTTGCAAAAATTTTGCTCATGCACTCATCAGGAGCTCCGCTTTTAGGCAGTGCCTAAATATCTATATTATTGTATCATTCTGTATTAAGAGTAGATATCATATTCCTTTAATCGACAGTGGTTTTTGCAGCCAACATTATGTTTATTGAACATGAAATAATTTATCATACCATAAATTATTATACCTACTGTATATTTACTGTCATATTTGTCTTTCATTTATAGTCAACTTTGGGCTGAAATCCAAGAAAAGAGTTCCACCTGGTCCTTTTCCTAAAGCCAAAGAGAATATGCTGGATGATGACATCGAGAAGCGGGTTCTTGTCAATAAAGATGGTAGCTTGTCAATGGAGATGAAAGTGCGGTTTCGCCTGCTAAATGATGAGACATTGCACTGCTCGACTGAGATTAAGAAATCCTCATGCAGTTTTAATGTGTCCTTTCCGGGACAAGATAATGTGTACTACTACCCCCACTGTGGCCATGGTGAAAGTTGCTCAGAGACGGAGTCCCTTTCTACAAGTGAAGTTGATGATGTTTACATTACCAAATTTTACCAGAACCATTTGGAGGAGCCACACTGTCAACACTGCTGCACTCACTGTCAGGAGTATGACATTTGGAAAAATCCCACCGTTAGTGAGCACGAAACTCTGAGACACACCGGTTCCTCTAGCTCGAATGCATCATCACATAAAATGAAATACAAGAAGGAATCTATCGACAGCGTGCACACCACATCATGCGAGGAATACACTGAGCAGGTCGTCGAAAAGGCAACCTGCATTCAGCAGACTGTTGAGGAGGGGGATAAGGGTGACAACATAGTTCAATACTGTAGCATTAGTCGTTGCTGTAATCGTAGTGAAGCGTGTTCAATTTCTACAAAGGCAAAGAAAGCAGGCTATACTGATGAGAATTATGGAAAAAATGACAGCATGCATACATTCTCTGGAGATGACCAAAGACCTGTTTCTTCTAAACATTTAAAGCAAGATCAGATGAGTGTCCAGATTACCCAGGTTTCAACAGAAGATGAAAGGCCATTATCTGTTGAAACCAATTCCTCAGATATCCTAGCATCCCTTAAAGAGGATGAAGATAAGGAGGAAACTGTATTTTCTCCAAGTAATTCTCGAGCATCCCAAAGTAATAAGGAGAATGACAAACAAACCAGAAATGCTATAGTGAGCCCATATTTGTTCACACCCAGTAAGCCACTGGAATCTCCAAAGCAGTCATTATCAACTAGGACACCAAGCGCAACTTCATGTTGTTCAGTGAAATCGAAAACCTCCAGAAAGTTTGTTGTCACAGAAACACAGGAAAATGTAGATCAAGATAAAAACAACACACCTTCATCTACACCACATAGGTGTCAACATAAAGAACCAACAGATGTGGCAATAGAAAATGGAACATCTGAAGAGAGATCAGAGGCAATCAATGAATCAGAAGATGTCTTAAATGAAAATTATGTCCTTGATATAGAAACTGGCATGAGATCTCTAAAATCAGAATCTGATTTGTCAAAAACATGTGATGATGTTTCAGATGATACAGTCGAAAATTTTCAAACAAATGAAAAGGGAAGGTCAAGTGTCATGTCAACGCCACCGAATCCACATGCAGACTTAATTATAGCCAATAATTATGTTGCAGCCGAACAGGAATTTGTGAATATGAAAGATCCAATTGTAGGATATGCATTAGAAGAAGGCAATATTAAAGCAACCTCACATGCCATGACCACTGACTCCGATATGTCCAAGTGTCCAATAGCAAAAAACAAAAATGAAGAAACAGCTGATGTCACACAGGAAGAGAAAGTAGCAAGTGCCATGCCACCTACACTAAATGTTTCGGCAAAGTCAAATTGGTCCAGATTGTCAGAGGTGCTATTTAAAAAAAGAAAGAAAGCTGAACTACAAAAAGGGGAAAGAGCCCAAAGTGTAATGTCCAATTCCATGGCATCTTCAATCTCGAAAGAGTCACCAGTTTCAGAACTCCTAGCTAATGGGAGTGAAAACCAGATAGAGGAGGTAATAACTTGTGCATTGTCCAAGGTATCAGGATCATTGCAAACATCAGATCTGGAGACCTCTGAGTTGAGTGAAATGGAAGACCAAATAGAAGACAGATCTCCGAGCATCATGTCTGTCAAATCTAGTATCTCAGAAGCCCTTTCTGTAAAACTTCTGAAAGTGCAGTCAGCTGAAAGTCTAACAAGTACTTTGTCAACCAAGACAAACATATCAGTCCAATCAGTAACAAAAATATCAGAAGGAACACCAGTAGACATGGATAACAGACTGTTAACAGAGCAAGTAGCAAGTGCCATGTCTGATAAATGTGATGTTTCTGTAAGATCTAAAACATCATATATTTTGGATATCAGCCCACATGATAGTGATGTAATAGAAGAGGAAATAGAGGACCATACCCCAAGTGCAAAGTCCAATAAGTCCAGTATCTCTTCAAAGTCAAATATATCAAAAATTTCAACAGTGAGCTCTGAAGAAGCAGATGATGTAGTCAAAAAGGAAAGGTTAAAACGACCCTTGAGTGTTACATCTTCTAAATCTGCTGCTTCTGTAAGATCAACAAAATCCAAACAGAGAGCTGCAGAAGATGATAATACAGTTGAAATAACAAAGCAACTACAAGACAGATACATAACAAGTGTTATGATTTCTGAACCCTGTGATTCAGAGCTATCTAAAAAATCTAAAACTCCCGAGGCTACACTGGACAAGTTTGGCGATTTTGAAGACAACTTAGGAGAGCGGGCTCCCAGCACAATGTCCACAAAATCATATACCTCTATGAAATCAAACAAATCAGAAATGTTGGAAATAGGTGTGGGGGTTAAAGAGGAAAGGCCTTTAAGTGCAATGTCTTCGAAATCTAGTGTTTCCAAAAAATTGGAAAAATGCAAGATTTCAGAAGCACAACGGGAATATGACCATCCAAAAGAAAGGCCAGCAAGCATCATGTCCAGCACATCAGTGAAATCTAAGAAGTCAGTAGTTTCTGATGCCTCATGTGAAAATGAGGAAGAATTTAAACAAACTGGTAGAAGATCACAAAATGCATTATCAGTAAGATCTCAAAGATCTAGAAAGTCAAAAACATCAGAGGATCCTAGACAAGACACTGGCAATGAAGAGAGCATAAAAGGAGCACCAAGTCCCATGTCTTGTAAATCCATTCTTTCAGATAGCTCTCACCTTGCACCTAATAGTGTAGTTAATACAGGATCAACAGAAGATTTACTTCAGGAAACTGATAGTGCATATGAAGAAACAAAAGATGGCAGGGCTGCAAGTGCTATATCCTCTAAATCTGAAATGTCCTGTCTGTCCAACAAGTCCAAAGACCTCATCCAGGAGAAAGCACCAACCTCTAAATCAGCAAAATCTAATGTTTCTAGAGAATCTAAAAACTCAAAAATGGACCAGTTGAAGGATGAAGGTGAAGAAAAGCATGAAAGAGCTTCCATTTTAGCTTCACCCAATTCAAATAAGTCGACAAGATCCAAAAAGACTGAATCTTTACGAGTTGTATCTCCTGCAGAAGTGGAAAATCAGAGTGCAGAGCGAACTCTAAGTGCCATGTCTGGTAAATCAAATACATCTAAAAGATCAAAGAAGAACACTGGTTTGGATTGTTTTAAAGAACCCAAAAAAGCAAATGAGGAAGAATTGGTAGAAAGATCAAGTACAGTTTCTGCTAAATCTAAGACCTCAGTCAGATCAAAGGGGTCAGATACACAATCAAACAAACCAGTGGAGAAAATATGTCTGAGCACCATTTCTCCTAAATCTAGTGCTTCTGCCAAAGATGAAAAATCAAACTTTTCTATAATATCAAATAATTCTACAAATGTTGATGTTATCAAATCTGAGGAAACTTGGGATATAAAAATAGAGGAAAGGGCACCAAGTGCCATGTCTGTCAAATCCAGTGTATTTTCTAGATCGGTGAAAACTAATATTTCAGCTCTGGCTGGTGGACAGACTGACATTGAAAGTTCAGATGAAAGGTCTGATAGTGTCCTGTCTGATTTAAAGATATCAGAGACAGAAATCTCAAATAATGCTGACAACGAGGAGAAGGCTTCCAGTGTTTTGTCTAAAAAATCTAATACCAGTTCACTTCATCAGACTTCTGAAAGAGTTTTAAGTCCAGCAAGTGCTTCAGTATCCATTGGGACTATAGAGGAATATGATGTTAATGCTGAAGAGGACAACAGTGTGTCTTTATCCTTGGTAAATTCGACTCCAGGATTAAACTCAAAAACTGATGTGTGTTGCAAAGATTCATCAAAAACGACTGAAAATGAAGATCAGCAGTGCATGGAAACACCAGGTGACAGAGCTAAAAATTCACTGACAGCAGGGACAATTGTCTCAGACAAATCCAAGAAATCTGAATGTACTCACAAGAACTCTTTCCAGCCAATAACAGACAATGAGGTGGCAAACAATAAATCTGCAAAAAGGAAATCAAAGAAATCTTCCAGTCACAGTTTGAGCATCAGGTCTGCTCATTCAGATGTTGAACCATCTAAAACTAAAGACAGAAATTCTCCAGCAGTGACTGACAGACCAAAAAGTATGTCCAATACATCGTTGCTTTTGGACGTAAATGGACAATATAATAACGCTAATGCTAAATATAGTGTAGGTAAACGGTCAAAAAGCAATCTTTCAAATGATAGATACTCTAAAAAAACCTCGGAAGAGATTTCAAGGCCGCATTCAGCAAACATGCCTATTACCTCAGTTTCAACAGATAACAGCCTTTTGAGACAGAAATACAAAGAGCCTGTTTTGTCCCTCAGTGTCTCTAATCATCAGTCATCTTCTTCAAATCAAAATGCCAACAAATTTAATGCAACCAAAGATTTAAATGTATGTGGTAGAACCTGTAATGATTCTCTGGTTGCGACAAATTGTAGTAGGAACGTCAATGATAACAAAAGTGAAAAAAACAGTAACTCCAGTTGCAGACACAGCAGCAGCAGCTCTTTGGCAGAGAAAGTAGATAATAACTCCTCTGAGTTAGTCCCATCTATCCTACCAAGCTCGTCTCCTACTGAAGTAGTGAATGAATGGTTGAAGAAAATTCCACTGGATAGTGCTTTATATGATGTAGGGGATGAAGTCCATGATAGTTGTGAGGAAGAACTATTGAGGTTGTCAGGAAAAGTGATGCAGTATGAAAGAGGGGATGGAAGTGAAAGAGATGCTGATGCAGCTGTGCTCAGGCCACAACATATGCAAGTAGGAGTTGAAGAAATTGAGAATAATGAGAGCAAAATAAGTGATATGACGGAAACTGCCAAAGACCTTGCAGTTGTAGAAAACATTCGACCTGGCCCTTCTCCTGATGTCCCTTCTTCTGTCCAGCTTATGAAAATTTTACTTAGTCCTAAACTCGACAGATGTAACAGTTTACCGGAAGTATCTTCTGTGTATGGAAGAAAACTTAGCACGTCAGCAAGAGGACTTTTAGAGAGCTTGGTAAACCTTCAGTTGCTTGATTTTGAGCCCAATGATGTAAATGGAAAAGCTGAAAAGTACAATGATCTCATGAACATGCTTCAGTCCCTGTGGCTTTGTGACTCTTCTGAAAAAGTGACAACCACACAGAAAAGTAAATTGAACAATCAACAGTCTAATGATGAAGAATTCAATGTCAAGTCATCCTCAAGAGTAGATTATAACAGTAGCCTCCAAGACTTTGGAAAGAGCAGTGTTAATGATAGCACAGTGGCTCAAAAATCCCAAACAAATACAGAGGCTGAAGGCATTGAGATACTGACAATGGTACAAGAGATTGATAAAACAGAGAACACTTTTAAGGGGATAGAAACAAAATCAGATTCAGCTACCCCTGATATTGCAAGTCGTGTCCGGTGGACACCAGAGAATGAGGAAGAAAGAAATATTCAAGACAGTCACATTCTTTCAGCTGTCTCAGATTTGACAATAAGAAATGACTGTAGTTCAAGAGAACCCCCTGACACAGCATCCATATCAACCAAGGGCTCTGGAAATGGCAGTAATGATAATCAACAGCTCATTGACCATGAGGAAGACGAGGAAGACAAAAGTTCAGAATCCCTATCATCAGAGCAGATGGTTCAGTTAACAGAAAAGGTTTCTCAAGCTCCTGATCCTGTCTGGGTTCTGAATCTGTTAAGTAAAATAGAAAAGCAGTTTATGACACATTATGTCACTGCAATGGCTGAATTTAAAGTTCGCTGGAATTTAAATGACAATGAGCAGCTTGATGTCATGATATGTGAATTAAGAGATGAAGTCCATAAAAGAATACAAGCCAGCATAAACAATGAACTCAGAAAAATCCAGGGTCATGCAGGAAGACCTAGGCCACCAAAGGAAACCATGTCACGTGAATCAAGTATTTTAAGTGAGCGAAGGCACAGGCGTCTAAAAGTAAATCTTAGCCAGTCCATAGATCCAGCAGCAAAAACTGATGATGACAATACAGCAATACTGATGACTGATTTTACTGATCAACAAAATGATGATGAATACTGCCCATGTGACACTTGCATGTACAAGAAAACATTGTCAAGGCCTGTGTTAGCGATGGAGGTTTCGAATTCTTCACCAATGATGATGGACTTTGATTTGAAAAAAATTCTCCATTTAAAAAGAAAAGCTCCCTCAAATAGCAAAGAAAATGTGAAGGAAACTGAAAATGAGGAACAACGCATAGACTTTGGAAATTTGGCTGAAAATGTTTTGCTTGAGCCTTTCATGAAGGAGAAGAAGAAGGAACTATATAAAGCAAATTTAGAATTTCAGGCCAAGTCCATAGAACAAAAACAAAATGAATCTGACATATCAAATGATAAAGGGCTTGGAAAAGAATATTCACAGGCTGTTGTGGGAAGCAAATCTCAGGGAGTAAGGAAGGGAAGTTCTTCAAGTTCTCTTGAGGAGCATGCTTCTGAGACACAACTAAATAAACCTGAGCAAATGAATAACCATTGGCCAATGAAAGAGGGCAATAATACCTCTAAAACTCTTGAACAAGAAAGTCCTATAGCTGATGGTGAGATTTGGGACCATGTGGGATTAAGAAATGGAACTGAAATTCTGGAGATGGCCAATGCAGATACAACTACAGAAAAGGCTCAGAATGGACCAGCAGATATGGGAACTGAAGCTAAAATAACAGAGGATCAGGAAGAAATTTGTGGTGAAATGGCTGAGGGAAAATGGTCTGTTGAAGATGAAACTGTAATAGAAGAGCACACAATAGAAGAAGCTGGAATTGCAAAAGAAAATATGCCAATTGATGCTGGTACAGTTGGAGAACAGGAAGTAGCTGAAGGAGAATCAACAGAGGGAAAAGGTACTGAAGTTGAAACATCAGATGCTGAAACAGGAGATGAGACAGCTGAAGATAAGACATTAGACAAAAATGAGTCAATGCGAGCAAGAACACGTGAAGACGGTGAGGCTGCAGAAGGAGAAAATTCTGAATCTGAACCTGAAGAAGGAGGAGAAACTGAAACTACATGGAAGAACATGCCAGTGAAACCTGATACAGCAGTAGAAGCAGAATCGACTAAAGGGGAAGCAGCTGAGAAAGAAATAGCTACAACTGCAACAGAAAAGCCAAAAATAAAGTCTGAAATAATAGAAGATGAAAAAGAAGTAGGACATAAATCAAATGGAATAACATATCTAGAAGATGGAACAGATGAAGAAGATGATACTGCAGAAGCAAGGGAAAGAGAAAGCACAGATAATGAAGAAAGAGAAGTGAGTGAGTCAGCTGAGGAAGATATAGCTAGAAAGAAAATAAGCAAGGAGCGTGGTGAAGATGACTTATTTGATGAGGAAAAGATCAGTAAACCTAGAGAAGATGGAGATATATCTGAGCATGAGTCTGCAGAAGGAGCTTATCCAATGAACGATGAATCAGCAAAAGGAGAAACAGACAATGATGAATTAGATGCTGAAGGAAAGACAAACAAAGCTGAAACAGCAGCAGATAAACCAGCTGATAATGAAACAGTTGAAAATAGAGATAACTTTTATGATGATACATCAGATAAGACAGAGATCATTAAAGTCAAGACTGCAGAAGATGGAGAAACAGATAACATAAAAACTGAAGATAGAGAGACGAATGGAGTCAAAGGGGCAGATGTTGGAGAGACAGATGAAACTAAATCAGCAGAAGATGATGATTATGAAAGTGCAGAAGATGCAGAATCATGTAAGTCACAAGCAGCAGAAGATACATCTGATGATGAAATATCAGAATATGGAGAAACACCTAAAGCGAAAATCACTGAAGATGGAATGATATCTGATGATGCAAATGCTGATGATGAAGAACAAGATGATGTAGTAAGAGGTAAAGCTGAAATAGCAGAAGATACAGACACAGATGATGATGATGATGATGATGATGATGATGAAATGTCAGAAGTTGAAGAAACACATTGTAATGAAACAGTAGATAGTGGAATCACAACTAAAGCCAAGACCACAGAAAATGAAGAAACACATGAAGATGGAACATCAGAAGATGGAAAGGCTGCTGGTACTGTCATGGCAGATGATGCAGAGACAGCTGAAGAAGAAAATGGAAATAATGATATTGATGAAAGAGGAGATGAGCCAGAGAGGGCTCAAACTGAAGTAGCAGAAGAGATAGTTGAGAATGAAATAATTGAAGATGATGAAATGCATAAAACGAAAGCTTCAAAGCAGTTTGTTGGAGACGGAATGAACATAGCAGAAGATGCAGAGATGGATACAAGTCAAAGCAAAGAAGGTGGTGAAACATCTGATAATGAAGCAGACAGTGGAGAGATAGCTGATGATGGAACAGCAGAAGATGAAAAACCTCCAGAGTCTGACATGGAAGAGGATGATGAGACAACTGAAGCTGAAACAGCAGATGATGAACAAGAAGCTAATGAAAGAGGTGATGGACAGATAGGTGATGATGAAGTAACTGATGATGAAGTAACCACTGGAACTGAAAATGAAGAGAATGAAGAAACGGCTGAGGCTAAAACAGAAGATGGAGAAACAGTGGATAATAGGACAACAGAAGATGGAGATACAGCTGATGAAATAAAATCAGAAGATGGAGAGCTTTCTGAAAATGAAATAGCACAGAATGTAGAAATTGCCAAAGAAACAATAGAAAGGTATGGCCAAACAGATGACAGTGAAAGTTTAGAAAATGGAGAAACAGCTGGAGGAGTGAATGGAGAAACACATGAAAGAAACACTGCTGAAGCAGTCACCAATATGCACAATATAAAAACAAAACAAAACTCAGACATGTTGAGTACAAATCAAGATACAGGGACATTTGAAAGTAACAGCTATATTGTAAATACTCATTCAGTAAACAGTGGAGAGTCAGATGAAGGAGGAGATGAAGCTGAGTGTGAGACTGATCCTGCTGAAAGAGATGAAAGAGCTCACAAAGAGCCGACAAAATGGTTACTGAATAAAAATGACCAAGCTGACGAAAGAACAATAGCATCGTTTGTGTCAACTGTGAAAATGTACCCAGGTTCTGAGGATGGAGACGATGCTGATGGTGAAGATTCAGAAACTGAAGTACACAACAAGGATGGCAGTATTGAAAATGAGGAAGATGATTAAGATTTTGCCACTGGAACTTTAGTGGATAACAATAAAGAGGAACAGAAGTTGAAAGAGGGCGGCACGGTGGTGTAGTGGTTAGCGCTGTTGCCTCACAGCAAGAAGGTCCAGGTTCGAGCCCCATGGCCGATGAGGGCCTTTCTGTGCGGAGTTTGCATGTTGTCCATGTGGGTTTCCTCCGGGTGCTCCTGTTTCCCCCACAGTCCAAAGACATGCAGGTTAAATTGACATGACTCTAAATTGACTGTGTTGTCTGTGTGTGAGCCCTGTGATGACCTGGCGACTTGTCCAGGGTGTACCCTGCCTTTTGCCCGTAGTCAGCTGGGATGGGCTCCAGCTTGCCTGCGACCCTGTAGAATGGGATAAAGCGGCTAGAGATAATGAGATGAGATGAGAACTCCTTATACGCTTTTTTGCTCCACCATGAAACTGCGGTTCTGCCTGTAACTCTTAATGCATTGTTCATACCTTCTTACCTTGGCAACTAACATTTGCTTCAATTCCTCTGTCACCACAATTAATCCTTTCTTTCCTATGTTCTATGTCTTATTGTACTTCCCAAATCTCTTCAACTGACCTGTTTTCTTCTGATTTAAGATGTTAATGTCTCTTCTCAACACCTTTATATCACCTTGAATCTTTCTTTTCCACCATGGCTCAAAATTCTTGGCCTCCCTTCTTGCACTTTTTAATCCTAGCACCTTTGCTGCAAATGAAGCAGCAGCCCTGATGAAGTTGTTAATCTAGGTTATATCCTTTACATCCACATATGAAAGCAACCTATTTATTTTGTGTGTGACATCCTTCAGTCTACCATTGTCAATCTTACTGAACTCCCTGCATTCGTTGAATTCCTTCTTTTTCATAACTTCTGCAATCTTCACTTAACTGGTCTATGTTTTCAGTCATACCTCTTTTATTTTCATTGTTTTTACTTTCAGCTTCAACATTAGTGGTAATAACTTCCACACCACTCCCTTCCTCTTCTACAAATCCTTGTCAAAAATCTTGATCGACATTTTCTTCAGCCTGCACTACCCTGCATTTTATTGCCTCAAGTTCCAATTCGGTTAACTGCCCATTCTGACATATTGCCCTGACATGATCACAAATTCTTTGTTCTGTTATTTCAAAGAGACCTATTTGCATCCATTCTCTCTGCAGCATCTGTCTGTGTCCTTGCACAGGAACCCATCTTCACTTACAGGATTGCTTCAATAATACCACTCCATGACACCTTCAATCATTCATTTTCCTCACACTCTTTTGATGACAGTTGGGTATATGCTACAGGGCCATGGAACACCTACTGGGCATGACACCTTCACCTAGTTCCAATCCCATTTACACCATTTTCTGGTACATTAAATAGAGGTATGGTTTTTGAGGGTATCCTTCCCTAGTATTTTTTTTTTCCTAAGACACCATCTCTTGGAAGATTGTCAAACCAAGACTAAAGAGCCCTTCTCCCCATGAGAAACAGTTATCCCCTACTGGAAGCCAACCCAGTATTTCTAGACCAGGGGTGCCCAACCTTTTTTTAACCAAGATCTACTTTTGAAGTTGATGGCATGCCGAGATCTACCAAGTCAAACACAAGGGCCGGGCAATAAGAAGTAACAAGGAACCCCAATTGCAGTTCAAATGTAGTTGTTTTTTTATTTGCACAGGTGTAGAATAAGCAGTAAATCCAACAAACGAGGAAATGATCAATGTGTCAAAAAAATAGGTTGTCAAAACAGAACTTAACAATCACACAAGAACTTCACACCAGCTCTCTCTCTCTCTC
>JAOBRE010000022.1:60698853-60708977 GCA_027574745.1 Occidentarius platypogon
ACAAATTTACTGTAGGCCTACTGGGTTTATTCCCTTGTTCATTTTTTCTGGGTAGCATCCCTCTTGAGCAGGGCTGCTGACTGTTCTGTAGTGAGCATGAGACACACGCGTATGACTGCCCTCTCATGCCCTCACACAACACGCCTCCTGTTTCTCATGCAAAAAAATCTGCTCTTACTCTAGCCTGATTCACCTAACTGTACGTTGATTAATATTCATCTCTGTTAAATTGGTCACATAGGCTACTGTCCGCATATCTGGTGAAACAGCACGATCTTGTCGTTCTAATGCTATTAGTCACCTGTTGCTGTGATAAACTGTTTTCTTGACAGAAAAATGAGTTTGAATGTAGGCCTAGTCTACATTATTTCATGCATTTTGTAATAATGTATTGTCTTTGTTTTGTTTCTCTATGAAAGCCCTCTATTTCCACCGCTAATTTTACCATCAGAGCATTCTATTATTTATTTTTTTTTTTTTAATTATTTCGCTCGCTTCATATTTTTCCTGAAAAAAATCCGAGAACCCACTAATTAAATTGGTGTGGCCTTATGTAATAATTTGGCATAATGTATTTTATAGCTACATTAAATTTTGTACTAATTTCCTGTAAGTGTCTCTCACGTGCGCGCCTTGGCACGTGCACCAAAGAGACTCTTGGGCGTGCTCTGGACAGTGCACGTGCCGTAAATGACTCTCACCTGCACAGGATTTAAGGCGCAATCAGTGTGCCTATAGAAAAATTGTGAAAATGCACTTACTTTGTGAAGTATTGAGTTGTGTTCCCGACACATTATCAAGCCTTATTTCCTTGTTTGGTTTCTTGATTTCCTGTTTCTCGTCTTTGATTCTGCCGGGTCTACGATAGCCTGTTTGTGACTCGCTTGAACTATTGCCTGTTTCACTGTTTTACAATTTAGGCTGACGTTCTGGCAAAATTACCTGTCTTCACTTGTATTAATAAATACACCTTCTGCACGTGTATCTGTCTCCCAACTATCTCTGACAGAATACTTCGCACTCCCTGACAAAGAGAATGCACATTCACCTGTTCATATGTCATGTTCAGGAACAAACTGATGTTAATGGCGCTAAAACAGCCACTGTCAAATAGTTCAGTTGGAGTCTTGTTCTTGGATACTTGGAGCCTCAACTTGGATCAATAGTGGACTTGACTCGGCTCAATAGTGGAATTGACTTGGACTCAACTCGAAATTTTTTTTAATGCCTTGGACTTGACTCGGACTTGAACACTGGGGACTCGTGACTGGACTCGGACTCGAGGTTTAGTGACTCAACTACAACACTGGTTAGACAGAGCTGTTGGACAAGGTTAAGTCTCCATCTGTATTAAAAGTATTTGTAGCAGCTATTGCTGCACAATATAGCACAATAAATGTTGTCTCCCTAGGTGCTTATGAACTTCACATAGCCTTTCTGAAGGGAGTGAGTCACCTTTGCCCACTGCACTCCCCAGTGAAGGACCTCATCCTTTTGTTAGAGCTCCTTAGGTCCTTCCCTTATTGAAGAAGGAGCCTTTATTTGTCACATATACATTGCAGCACAGTGAAATTCTTTTGTTCACATATTCCAACTTGTTAGGAAGTTGGGATCAGAGCACGGGGACAGCCATGATACAGCACCCCTGGAGCAGAGATGGTTAAGGGCCTTGTTCAAGGGTTTGACAGCAACAGCTTGGCAATGCTGGGGCTTTAACCCCAACTTTCTGATCAGTAACCTAGATCTTTAACCATTGAGCCACCATTGCCCCATACAGGATGTTGAACTGATTTCTCTGAAGATAGTCCTTGTGCTAACAATCACTTTGGCAAGAAGAGTGTGTGGAAATTGCATTCTTTAGCGATAAGCCATGCATATGCTGTTAGCCAGATGGTGTGGGAGTAACCTTGGCTAAACCCAGGGTTCTGGCCTAAGGTCATATCACCCACTTTTGTGAATCAGTCTGTTGATCTTTCAGCATTCTTTAAAGGGGAACCTCCTGAGCAGTTCTTGCTGTGCCTTGCTAAATGCCCTACAGTACTATGTGGACTACATAGCAGCAACTTTATCATCAAATCTGTTGTTTATCTCTTACAGTGGAAAGACACTTCTCATGCACCCCCTTGTTTAAACAAAGGCTGACCCACTGGGTGGTGGATGCCACCACTTCCGCCCATAGGCAGGCTGGATGCCCGTCTTCTGCCATGATGGACCATTCTATGAAGAGCATCTCCTCCTCACAGGCAGCACTGAGAGGCTTGGTGCTCCAGGAAGTCTACATTGCAGCTACCTGGGCAGACATCATCATGCACCTTTTCCAAATTTTCTAAGCTTAACATTGACCCTCCCAGTTGTGTGAGTATGGTTATCCAAGAAACCTTCTAGTCAGCACTAGGTTGAGTCAGTCAGTCCCACTGTGGTTCTAGGAACACTTCCAGGGTTCCTGTCACTTAGGCCTAGCACTGACCCATTGGGAACTCAGTGAGAAGGTTCAACGGACAGAAAAACATTGATGAGAGTATTTTAGAGCAAAATGCAAGGTAATATGGTCACAATGTGACTTTCTGGTAATGTTCTTTTTTGGGGGGCTTTTTTCATCCCCCATTGGATAGGACAGTGTAGAGACAGGAAACGAGCGGGATAGAGAGATGGGGAGGGACCGTGAAATGACCTCGGGTCGGAACTGAACCCGGGTCCCCGGACCCACGGCACGGCGCCCCAGTCGACCGAGCCACGACGCCCCCACTTTCTGGTAATGTTCTGGTGATGGCATGTGATATCCAAGAAGGTATCCAGGTGTTAAAACAACACCCTTGGCAGTAGTGTTATTCAGTGTCATCCACTGTGTAAATGCAAAGCTTCAAACAGAAAATGATATTCCCAAAACCATGAACTACTTTGTACACATATCCTTCTGTGTCTGTGTCTTACTGTTTCACTGCTTTAATCAGTGAAAACATTTTACTCTCTATCAAACACAACCCAGGTCACTGCTGACAGTAATAGCTCATGAAAATGCTAAAATTGTCAGCGTGCTACTTCTCAGACAACATATTCAGCACATGAGTGTTACAGTGGCATGACCCTATCATAGTTGGCTTAGGGAATGAGTTGAGCAATGCTATATGCAAAAGCTAATGTAAAACAATTTTTCAACAAACACAGTGCCACTTCATGTCCAAAGTGCCATGGTATGTTATGTAACAGCCCAGAGCACATATTGCGTAGCGGAATGCAGCATGTAGTGCTAAGTAGATGCTAGAGGCCCTTTCAAATGGACTTTAACACAGGCCATCTGCAGCTGAGACTTTGCCAGAATCAAGTTTATCTTGGGCAGTGTAACACTGAGGTGTTGACTGGTTTGGGTATGGCCTCTCTCGCTTTTCTTGTGTGTGCAGAGATGCGAAGACTGATGTCCAAGCAAAAATAAAACCCTCATAGATTTTTCTATCAGATGCTATAAAATGTAGTGCCAGCTCAAATACTGCATTGACTTTATTCCAAGATTCTTCCCTTCAACCCCCCATACACATTAGAAAAATATCATATAGCCGTATTTTGTTTCTTCTCTACAGGTCATTATCCTAATTGCTAGATGTTTATGGGAATGAGGGGAATGCAAACCTGAAACCTGCTCCACTTTTCTTTCTCATTTCATATTCAGGGAAATCCCTGGAAAGCTCCCAGTTCACCATAAAACGATCTCAGTTTTGAAGATGGATCATAGTCTGATTACAGCTGTTATGTCTTGAAATAATGTCAAACAGTCCCAGTCTCACAAGCCTGGTTTGACTGAGACCTGGTTTTCAAAGAGACAAAGGCGAGGCTGTAGCCAGCAGCACAGTGCCAGTTCAGACGCTCCAAAGCAAATGTTGATCCATGGAGCACTGCAAGGAAGTATGTAGTACAGTGGTGCTGAGGCACTGTACCAGGACCTACACTCTGATCCCATGCCAGCCACCCATAAGGTTCATGGACAAGGTAACGAAACTTTTAGTGATTTGATTTTGTATGCATGGATGCAGGCCATTAATCTTCCCTCAGGTCAAGGGTGTGTACACTCTGAAAGGTTTAAGAGGTAAAAACAAAAAAGAAGTGGCAGAGGGCTCAAGGTAAAGCAATGCTAACACTGGGACCTGAGCTGCTGGAGAAATACAAAGTTGTTGCAATATGTTGTTGTTTTTTTTTAATAATTTTCCTTATAAAAGAAAACAAGTACAATAATATACATTATTAATAAATGCCAATTTAGCTCATTGTTGTCATGACAGTCATTCCCTGTAGCCATTGTTTAATAATGAAGGAAGACACATAACATTAAGGCCAGAAACATGATAAATAAAACACATTTGTGCAAGTGAAGCAAAGCATGCAAGCTCCAAAGAGAAATTAGCTCATAAAGCATCCACCCACCCAACATTCTTGCCCCCTTCTGGTAGCTTAACCAGGGAGGATAAATATTTTACAAAAAAAAAAAAAATTAATCACAAGCACAAAATGCAGCAGGGGTATATTTTCCTCATACGATAACTATCTACACTCGCAATATTGTAAAAAAAAAAAAACTTTGTAAACAAATTTTCATTTCTCTTCACTCTCACAGATACTCAGATCCATACAACGACACATTTCTTTGACACAACTGAACATGACTCACCAGAGAAAAAAAAAAAAAGGTATGAAATGTATATCTCAAATGTTCCCTGACAAAAATGTAGCTGTAAACTTCAAAGTCAAATTAGAACATTTCCAGCTAACATCAGTACCGTTAAGCCTGTTAAATTGAGTGATGTGATGATGTGATTAAACCGCATAAATGATGAAATGCTTTGCTTATCTCTGTGAGAAAAATGATCATTAGAAACATGCTTAATAACATTCCAAGACTCATAAATGCATACATCTGAATTTTGACACACAGGGTACCTATTAGACTGTTTCTCTTTTGTGCAGTGTATAATATAAGGCACTGAATAGTACAGCAAATGAAAAGATGAGTCTAATTGTTGTTGACATGACTGCACAGAACACTGCATGAAGGGTAAGCAAAATCCCATGTATGATTAAAAAATAAAATAAAATAAAATAAATAAAGCCCCAGTTTGGAAAAAGTGAAACGGGTCGGCTTGGTTGCCTTTCCACAATATTACACCTTTTTAAACTTCAATGAGTGCTATCTAAGCTTACATTAAATACATTTCCCTTGATTTTTTGTTACTAAAAACAAAATTAGTACCATAGTGTACGTAGAGCTGATTCTAGTCACGAGATTCTAGTCTGGCGCTTAATTCCCGTCTTGGATCAATAGCCACAGAGGTTATTGGAATACTTTAATAACTAAAAGAAATAAAAATGTGCAACTTTAATCTCCAGCAAAAGTATAGATTAGCTAAAATGTACCTAAATTGTACTTAGAATTCAGACATATCAAAAACCACTGATGTTCCATTTGGGAGGATTTTAGCTGCCGTTACACTGAGCAATACTACTGTATATCGAGGTTAAACAGTATTTTCACATCGTGAAATAGTGTGTGTGGCTTTCATTAGGTTCCAGTAAACTGATCCAGTCTTCAGGTGGGTGCACAGCAGGCCCCTTAATGTGCAGAGGCTTTGGTAGTTTTCATGTTATGGCCTTTAGTTCTGTCCAAATGGACTGCAACCGTTTACAGCTTACACTAGGTTTAACACTGACAGATATATCTGAGCATGTTGCATACAAAATGAAAGAAGAATGGTATCGTCAATAAACAGTTTCCAAGAGAATGTGGTCTTTTTGGTTTGAAGTCAAACATGAAATGGCAACAGAGCTTTAAGTACTGAGCACTAAACAATAATGCAGACTGGCAAGACTATCTGCTATATAAGAATAGAGCTTTTCATAATGTATTATATGCAGATATAGGAAACCTACCTCGGTATACACAGAAGAAAAATATTTTTTCTTTTTCTTTTTTTTAAATGGCTTAAGGCACAGAAAATGTATCTTTAAATTACATATCAATTTCATTATTAACTTGAACATAGATGCATTACAAAAATATTCCAGTCTATGAAATATTCATAGTCTATGACTCAAGTTCAAAATACATTACTTAAGTTATGGCTTTATAACTTACAACTCAATATTTGTTCACCAAATATGCATAATTTAAATTACTTAAGTTAAAAAAAAAAAAAAGAAAATTATTGCTAAAAAACAAATTTGGTTTGTCATATTCAATTGAAACCAACTGCTGCTCAGTGCTTTAAATCGCATATAAAATCTAACATATGTTAAGGCTAACTACCATTTTTTAAAGATCTAACAAACCACTCATAGCTTTTCCTAACTATACTCATTCTATCTATGAGCTATTGGTTTCAGCGGAATGGATTTTGTATTACAGGTATACAAATAACAATAACTGCCATGAGAGTGTATTTAAATACTTTCCTCTGAAGAACCTTGCTCCATAAATACTCCACAAAAGTGACATTTTATGAAGATTAAACATAAACAAGGCAAAAGAGAATGTCTCAGCAAGATAGGACAAGGGTCCTGGTAGGGTTTGTGCTTTAAAACCATGTATCTGGATTGGAGTTCACCTGTCTGACAGGCACATGGTCCAAATTTTTTGTTTTGTTTCTAATTCCATCAATATGGTCGCCACACTCCTTCATCCATCCTCCCTGCTGGATTGAGCACAGTTGGAGAGTTGCTGTGGCTGCCGTCCTCATCCACACCGCTCCCTCCATCAGCCTGCACAGGAAGACTGGCATTGACCAACGAAGCACCCGTGGAGGCACTAGTGCAGGTGGGCAGCATCCTGGAGGGTGAGCGATCACCCCCAGGTACCATAGAGAATTGGTAGGAGCCAGAGGAGGCCCCATAGTAGAGATAGGGGGTGCTGCTGCTCTGGAATGGTCCACTCTGGCTCTGAGTGGAGCCTGGGTATGGTGGGGGCAGGTATGTGTGGTAATGGGCACTGCCCAGAGACATGCCTGTGGTGACAGGGGTGGGTGTGTAGGTAAACGTTGCCGGGTAGTGCATCCGTGGGCTGGAGAATCGGCTCTCAGTGAGAGAGGAGAATCCTGGGAACTGGCGCTCAAACTGCCCAGGGAAAGGAGTCAGATCTGTGGAACCTGCACACATTAGAGTACACGCACTATTAATTACATAAACTGGTTAAGATTACATTTTCCCGACAAACTATATGAATGAAATTTTTTTTTTAAATATTAAAAAGATTTTAACAAATTAAATAAATTCTGCAAAGTTAAAAATTAAATAAAAGGTATACCTTGGACAAAGAAAACAATCTAAAGTATCTCTAATTCAAAAGAATAGTTTGAAACTTTAGTTTAGATTTATTCCCATTCTTAATGTTTATATAAAGAATTTGGAAATTTTTCCTACTTGTAATAATGAAGGAACATCAGTGAAATCTAACAAGTGTGCTCTGAGAGCACAATATCCCCCGCTGGCAACGATGCCATAACTCTGGTAAAATGCGACTGAATTGAACGAAATTACAATATGCATATTACCAACATATAACAAAGATTCCTGCCACATTTCGTGAAATTCCTCCAAAAATTGTAGGAGGAGTTGGTTTCAGAAGGTGAGCACCCTTCATGGGATGGACGGACGGACATCGCCACGACATAATCCCCCTTCAGGCCTCTTGGCCAGCGAGGAATAAAAATTGTGAGGGAAGTTGATGTCAAAAGGCAAGCAGACCTTGATGAAATTGCCAAAGTACAAGTCTGTTAATAATCAAGGGCTGTAACTCTGGTAAAATGCAACCGAATTCAACAAAATAACAATATGCGTACGACCCACATACAATAATGCTTTTTGCCAAGTTTTGTGAAATTCCTGCAAAAATTGTGAGATGAGTTGATTTCAGAAGGAAAACACACTTTCATGAAATTGTCAAACTACAATTTTGTTAATCAAGGGCTGTAACTTTGGTAAAAAGTGACCGAATTTAACTAAATTAGAATATGCATATTACTGACATATAACAAAGATTCCTGCCACATTTCGTGAAATTCCTCCAAAAATTGGAAGAGGAGTTGGTTTCAGAAAGTGAGCACCCTTCCCGGGATGGACGGACGGACATCGCCACAACATAATCCCCCTTCAGGCCTTTTGGCCAGCGAGGAATAAAAATTGTGAGGGAAGTTGATGTCAAAAGGCAAGCACACCTTGATGCATTTGCTATAGTACAAGTTTGTTAATAATCAAGAGCTGTAACTCTGGTAAAACGCAACCGAATTTAACAAAATAACAATATGCGTACGACCCAGATACAATAATGCCTTTTGCCAAGTTTCATGAAAATCCTCCAAAAATTGTGAGAGGAGTTGATTTCAGAAGGAAAACACACTTTCATGAAATTGTCAAAGTACAATTTTGTTAATCAAGGGCTGTAACTCTGGTAAAATGTGACTGAATTTAATGAAATTAGAATATGTGTATTACCAACATGTAACAAATAATTCTGCCGAGTTTTGTGAAATTCCTCCAAAAATTGTGAGGGGAGTTGGTTTCAGAAGGTGAGCACCCTCCCCCGGACGGATGGATGGAAATCGCCATGACACAATCCCCCTTTGGGCCTTTCGGCCAGCGGGGGATAATAGCTAATCATCTGAAAATGTCCATTTCTACTGTTAGGGCAATAAAAAGTGGACACCAACTGGAACTGGTACAAACTTGCCTGGAAGAGGAACCAAGTTTATTTTATCCCCACAGAAGGATAGTAAGAGAGGCAACAAAATCACAAAGGATCACTGTTGGTGAATTACAAGAAAAAGTAAAATCTTAGGGATTGTGTAAGGAGAAATGGTCTCAGATGCCTTGATCTGTATCTCCAACCTTATAAAATATTATAGGAGAAGAATCAGTGATGTTTTACTGGTAAAGGGAGTTTGTACAGATTATTAAATGCAAGTACGTGTTTTTGTTGAAAATTATTTCTTGATGAGAGATTTGTTTTTCTCAGAATAAATTTATTTCAATTTGGAATTTCTCTCATTTTTTCAGTGTGAGATGAAGCAACTTCACCAAAAGATGGATTTTTTTCTAAGCCTTTTGAATAATCTTTACAAGGTAGGTCAATAATCATGAAAGGCACCGTATATGGAGGTGTTCAGTGAGCTTGGCATATTAATAGTTTAACTAATTCATGTGTAACAGGGGAGGGTGATTACATTTGTTTTATGAACAGTTGGTTTTCTGAGTGTACCGAGGCAACAGGCGTATACAAGCTGTACATGTTCTCCCGTTGCGTAACTTACAGTAATGCCAGCTCCAAATGCCTGACTCATTCTGATGCTCTATTCTGTTTGGAGCTTCTGCTACTGTGGATGGTCCCCCATGGATACCTTAAAGATTTTTACTTCTCAAAAAAGTTTACCCAACGATTATGTCTCACCCTTTCTCTAATGGATAATCTCACCAGGATACTGTCGACTTCTACCCAAGAACTGCTGCTGTAATCTTAAACACTTCCCAGGAGCCTTACTCACAAACTGAACATCCTGATAACACACAGCACTGTTTATCTTTGCTCCTCAACACCTGTATCACTATCTGGTGCTGCCCAGGACAGAATGGGTTCCCTTTTGAGTCTGGTTACTTTCAAGGTTTCTCTATGCAGTTAGATTTACAGATATGTAAAACTCTAACTCATATTTCTTATAAAAAGTATGCAGCACTGTGCCAAAGTCTTCAGCACCCTGTTTTTTTTAACATACAAACTTTGTTAACGATTTCTATTTTATGACTTCTACATTATTGATTCAGTACAAAAACATTTTAGAGTTCCAAATGTCTGTTTTTCAGGAAAAAATTAAATGTTACAGGGAAAAAAAAAAATGTTTGTATCGGAGCAGCATATTACATAAGAGAGCACTTTTCAGATTAAAAAAGAAAACATAATGAAGGCTCCTGGATTTTGGGGCAAAATGAAGATGCGAGTGTGACAGTCAAAGTGTCCAGAAGAACTGTGGCTGGTTCTACAAGATGCTCAGGAAAACCTACAGCTCATCTCATCTCATCATCTGTAGCCACTTTATCCTGTTCTACAGGGTCGCAGGCAAGCTGGAGCCTATCCCAGCTGACTACGGGCGAAAGGC
>JAOBRE010000022.1:71894545-71906009 GCA_027574745.1 Occidentarius platypogon
TCTACTTTTAGGACTTGTGTGAAAATCTGATGATGTTTTAGGTCATATTTATGCAGAAATATAGAAAATTCTAAAGGCTTCACAAACTTTCAAGCACCACTGTACTTCTGTCTTGGGGGCTGCACAAATAGCAAGTGTGGAGTACTTGTGTAGTATTTCTGAGGCACGTCACTCGTACAATGACCGTGCATCACTTGTGCGTCTTACTGTCATCACAAAGCCCCTACTAGCCGCGCTGCTGACTTGGTTCAGTCGTACAAAAGGAGTACAGGTCCCGTACGTAGTGTATGCGTTCTTGATTTTTCGCAAGACCCATAGAATTTGCATGTGCAAGCCCAAAAGTCTCCATGGCCAGTCTGCGACCTTCTACGGCGCTGAACACATACAAGTGTCACGCAAGTCTCAAGCACGGTTTTGCCAAATTTTTTACCGTACACCGCCCGTAGTAGCACGGTGTACGTGAGTTGTGAGTACGTGGGTTGTGAGTGAGCCTTAAGATTTGCACTCTCACATTTTATCATTTTTGTACATGATTTTATCATTTGCTAAGCAATATGGGACAGTGGATGAT
The DNA here is from genome assembly GCA_027574745.1 of Occidentarius platypogon. Classification (NCBI taxonomy): domain Eukaryota; kingdom Metazoa; phylum Chordata; class Actinopteri; order Siluriformes; family Ariidae; genus Occidentarius; species Occidentarius platypogon. The sequence continues at coordinate 71,895,117 of JAOBRE010000022.1, forward strand.
TTTTAGACAATGGAGATTGTTCACTGGAGTCTGAATGCTCTGAAACTTTTTAAATTAAGGTTTCTCCCTTTTCTCTTCTGGAGAATTTACAATGCTAGAATTTACTTGTACAACCCTAATTTCAAAAAAGTTGGTATGCTGTGTAAAACGTAAATAAAAATAGAATGCAAATCATGGTAACCCTGTATTTCATTAAAAATAGTATAGCATATCAAATATTGAAACTGAAAATTATTATTATTATGATTATTATTATTACTGAAAAATATATGCTTATTTTGAAATTAGTGCCAGCAACATGTTTCAAAAAATGTTGGGATGGGGCAAAAAAAAGACTGGAAAAGTTATGTAATGGAAAAAAACTCCAACTAATTATGTTAATTGGCAACAGGTCAGTAACATGATTGGGTATAAAAAGAGCATCCCAGAGAGGCGGAGTCTCTCAGAAGTAAAGATGGCGAGGGGTTCACTGCTCTGTGAAAGACTACGTGGGCAAACAGTGCAACAATTTAAGAATAACGTTCCTCAATGTAAAATTGCAAATAATTTGGGAATCACATCATCTATGGTACATAATATCATTAAAAGATTCAGAGAATCTGGAGAAATCTATGTATGCAAGGAACAAGGCTGAAAATCAACATGAGATACCCATGATCTTTGGGCCCTCAGGTGACACTGCATGAAAAACAGACATGATTCTGTAGTGGAAATCACTGTATGGGCTCAGGAACACTTCAGAAAACCATCGTCTGTGAAAACAGTTTGTCACTGCATCCACAAATGCAAGTTAAAACCAGATATAAACAATATCCAGAAACACCGCTACCTTATCTGGGCCTGAGCTCTTTTACAAACGACTGAGGTGAAATGGAAAATTGTCCTGAGGTCTGATGAACTGAAATTTGAAATTATTTTTAGAAATCATGTCCTCCAGGCTAAAGAGTAGAGGGACCATTGTTATCAGTGCACAGTTTAAAAGCCAGCATCTGTGATGGTATGAGGGTGCATTAGTGCACATGACATGGATAGCTTGTACATCTGGGAAGGTATCATGAATGCTGACTGATATATACCGGTTTCGGAGCAACATGCTGCCATCCAGACAATATCTTTTTCAACAAAGGCCTTGCTTATTTCAGCAAGACAGTGCTACACCACATTCTGCATGTATTACACCTGCATGGCTCCATTATAAAAGAGTCCAGGTGCTAAACTGGCCTGCCTACAGTCTAGACCTGTCTTCCACTGAAATCATTTGGCGTATAATGAAGCAAATGAATTTGTATATCAGGCAAGAATGGGAGAACACTTCACTTTCAAAACTACAGCAGTCGGTCTTCTCAGCTCCCAAACGTTTACAAAATGTTGTTAAAAGTAGAAGTGATGCAATACAGTGGTAAACACAACCCTGTCACAAATTTTTTGAAGCATCAATTTCAAAATGAGTATATATATTTTTTTAAAAAACAATAAAATGTCTCAGTTTCAATATTTGACATGCTGTCTTTGTACTATTTTCAATGAAATATATTATTTCCTTGTTTTGCAAATCATCGCATTCTGTTTTTATTTATGTTTTACATGGTATCCCAACTCTATCGGAATTAGGGTTATAAAAAAATGAATGTCTTGCCAAGGTTTCTGTTTCTTTTCCAGTGCCTCTCTTTCTGACAAAACCATTCTTTAAGCAGCTCAATAATATGGGCATGCAAGGTAGCAAGAATAAGAAAAAGTGCTCAACAAGCAGTAAGATGGGATGGTGGACCAGAACCTGCCAAATTTTATGTTTTACTACTGGGCAGCAAATACACGAAAATACTCAGTTGGCTATATGAGAATGAACTGAACTGGTAGAACTTAAACTGAACTTGGGCGGCAAGAAGAAAGAAGGTTCTGTGTTTGAGCCCAGCGGCCAACGAGGGCCTTTCTGTCTGGAGTTTGCATGTTCTCCCCGTGTCTGCATGGGTTTCCTCCGGTTTCCCCCCCAGTCCAAAGATATGCAGTTAGGTTGACATGGGGCAGGTTAGGTTGGGCTGAAGTGCCCTTGAGCAAGGCACCTAACCCACAACTGGTCCCCGGGCACTATAGCATAGCTGCCCACTGCTCTGGGTAAGCGTGTGTGCTCATTTCACACGGATGTGTGTGTTCACTGCTTCAGTTGGGTTAAATCTGTGCTTGAATGTACGTGTGACCAAAAAAAAAAAAAAAAAAAAAGGACTCTCTTTCCTGTCAGACACCTTTGACATGCTCTCCTTGACCTACCTCAGCAGTAAACTATTCATTTAACACCGTTTGTGAACTTTGAAAATATGGACAAAAACACTTTAAATTATTCAGTTTCAGTCTATTTGGTCTGTGATGCAATAAGCATCTATTTTTATCATCTAGACACTGCCTACACACTTTGGAATAACGACGGTATCATATAATTCAGAAGTTTTTTGGAATGCACCTTTGAAAACCTGATCAGTAAATATAACCTGCCTTGAAATACAATTTTTCAGAGCACTATATTCCCTCACTTTCCCCCTGAGGGGTCAACAAATATTTTAGAGAAACCAGAAAACCTGACAGAGGAATGACCTGTAAGCTATACAACTGCATTCACAGATCTGCGCCCCCTTGAAAATCAAACATGAGCGAGAGGCTGAACTGGGAGTCCAGTTTTAGGACCCTGGGTGGAAAAATACCAAATTACACGTTCATCTTTTCTTACAATTTAAAGTGCTGTATAGAACGCACTTCAGCAAAGCTAAACTCATGGAATACTTCCCTGGCATTAGTGAGACCTGTGGTAGATGTGCTTCTATCCCACCACCCCATTTAGTCCATATCTTCTGGTCATATTCAAAATGAACAGGATTTTGGAAAAACCTTTTCAAAATCATGTCGAAAGTCCTCGGTACAGATGTTGCACCCTGTCCACTCATTGCCATTTCTGGAGTGCCCCTCAGCTACACTGAGTTTACTAAAAAGAAATTAAATCTCTTGTACTTTGCCTCTCTCATCACCCGTAAATGCATCCTCTTACACTGGAAATCGCCTAAGCCTCCAGCAGATTGTTCTTGGCAGACTGGTTGGGGGTCGGGGTTAGACTCTGAGTACCCTGGGAAATTCTATGCAGACATGGGGACAATACGCAAACCTCCACACAGAGAGCAACTGGAGCTCAGACTGTGAGAAACCAGCACAACTGCTGCACCATGATGACAGCTGCATGCTTTAGTGTAGTTACAAAATAAACTATGACGTTAAATGAAGATTCTAAGTGGATATGGTAGATTAACTGTGGAGATTTACTGGAAAATAATTGGTTTTAAACACCAGGGTCGTTTAATATTACACAGCACTGCTATTTCCCTCCTACTAGCAAAGTATAAAAAAAATGTGGAGCAGAAGATCCTTAGAATGTTGAGAAAGAGGACACGAGAGAGAGAGAGAGGATGAGTTTACTCATTGTGGCTACACTGTGGTAAAATCATGTAAAATCATTGACAATAATTGAGAGAGAGAGAGAGAGTGTACAAGAATGTTGGCAGTCATGTCACTAGTGATGAAGTGGCTGTCTGTGGCAGGTGAGCAGCGAGACCAACAGTAGTGGCACAGGACCTTCTGCACAGGTGGTATATGCAAGTCCTGTTGGTGCTGCATTTTCAGGTTCCTTTCTCCTGAGTCAATGCTGAACTATACCCTCAGAGCGATCCTCTTCAAAGCGCTTGATACCCTCATGGAGGCTCCTTCACCATCATGCTCGATTATTAGCTTTAAGTTCCCATGCTTCTGAGTCAATCCCACAGCTCTTCAATGATGCTTTTATCCAGTCCTTGTAGCATTTCCTCACTCTGCCCCTTCCACGCTGTGCTAACATCAGCTCTCCATAAAACAGCTGTTTAGGTATCCTGCAATCTTCCTTTCTAACTAAGTGGCCCATTTGGCAATGAAATGATGTTTTGCTAGTTTGTCTGCTTGTAGATTATATGCCTTAAAACAGCATTTCCGTCTATTGTAAAACATGCCGTACTTGATACCTTAATATTTATAGCTTGGTTTAGGGTACCAACTTCATATTTTGTGCCTTTGCTAATCAAAACAAGCTCTTTCCAGTGGCATAATTGTTTTTATGGTAGACCTTGTCATACATTTGTAATATGCATTTGAATTATAGGTGCAAAAATGTATTTTTTATTTTTAAAGCCTAATAAATCAGAAAGTTTGATTTCTTTTGAACACGTACCTAGTTGCCTAAAGAGTACTATAACATGAGTAATAAATAAGAAAATTTGAAAGATCTGGTGTGCTTTAATGTAGAGATATGGGGCGTCAAAGTTGCTCCAAAGCACATTTTTAAAAATGATTTTCACCAAGCCATAATTTGGTAAATATTGAACTGTGAACTTTCTATTTTACTATTTAAAGGCATCTGGCATTGAAGAATAATCCTTGAAAATTTTATGCATCTTGCATGAATAGTTTAAAATGGAAGTTAGGTCTGTTTTCTGTAGCACGCGTTTTCTGTAGCATGCATTTCAACAGTGAAATTGGGGCCATGCCCCTTTTTTTAAGCCCCTATATCTCAAACTAATGAAGGTACAAGCCTAAATTTTGTACACTATTTATTGGGCACACTGACAATATTTCCAGAAAGTATGAAGCAAATCTGAGATGGTCAGATGGCCTCTGGTGATTTCACATGGATTGACCCTCTTTTCAACTTGTAAACTTTGCTGGAGGATGCAGAACGCTGCAGATGCAAGATGCAGATGGCTTCCAGCCTGATCAGCGGCCTGGCAGGTGAAAAAGAGCACTGACCGAACAGAGCAAGGAATTTGTTGCTCAGACAAAGAGACTCGTTGGTGTGTTTTTCATGTAGCAACATTTCACTCAATCGTCATATTTGTGGTAGGAGACTGGAAACTCAGAAAAGTGTCTGAGGTCTAATTGGAGTTGTGCTAGGATTTGTTACCAGTGATGAATTTCAAGTCCATTCAGTTTCTTCAAAAATAATAATAATACTTAAAAAAAAAAAAAAAGTGGTTAGCACTGTTGTCTCACTGTAAGCAGGTTGTGGATTCAAACCTGCTGGTTAGATGAGCCCTTTCCATGCACAGTTTGCATGTTAGCCTTGTGCCTGTGTGGGTTTCCTCCAGGTGCACCATGTTTCTTCCCACAGTCCAAAGACATGCAGATTAGATAAAAGAGTCCAAGAACGAACTTCAGGTAAGGAAAAGGACAATGCATCTCAAGGTGACTCTTTAGGCATGATATTTTAACCCGTTGTATGAAATAAACTTAAAAATTAACCTGACTTTTAAATGGAATTCCTGCCATATTTAAGTTTCACAAAGACTTTCTTCACAGGCTATGATTTTCTTCATACTCATTCGATAAATGGCAGCCTGAAATTTTCAAGTGTGTTCATGGCATAACTGATTTAAACCTCCAGACCTCCACAATACTCCATAAAAAGCAAAGCTTAAGAGAGGTGAAAATGACAAAATGCCTACTAAACAGTGCTGGAGTAATGTGTGCTAAATCTTCCAGTAATGCAGCTCAGCCACTGCAGAGCATCACCATACCATACCACAAATTTGTTAAATAGCTTGACCTATCAATTACTGTAAATTACTGGGACGATGCAGACTATTCCTGTTAATGGACAGCTGTTCCATTTGCTGAAACATCTTGTGCGTCACATGTTGTAGTTGTGCAGTGGTCATGTGGGATAATTCACCAACGTCCTCATGTGACAAACTAAAGCTAGCCATAACTTACTAAAGCTAATTAGAGTCCTCCAGTCCATTACTTTATGGCACATGACCTAGCCAAAGCCATTCCCTTTGTACATTTGTTGCAATAGTGGTTTGAGGGTATTTATTCTGATATACCAAAGCAAAATGTAATATTAGCAAATTTGAATGCACGTTAAATAATATACATTCACTGGCCACATTAATAGGAACTTGTTCTTGATTCTAAGATTCCTGTTCTTAACCAAGAACAGGAATCTTAGAATCAAGAGAAAATTCCTATTAAAGTGGCCAGTGAGTTGAACCCAATGTGGTCTTCTGTTGCATGCTGAGGTGCTTTTCTGCTCAGCATGGTTGTTAAGATTTGCTATGAGTTGCTATGTCCTTCCTGGCAGCTCAAACCAATCTGGCCATTTTCCTCTGACCTCTCTTATCAACAAGGCATTTCCACCCACAGAACTGTCACTCCCTCAATAGTTTTTATTTTTCACACCATTCTGTGTAAACTCTAGAGACAGTTGTGCGTGAAAACCAGGAGATCAGCAATTTCTGAAATACTCAAACTAATCTATCTGGCACCAACACCCATGCCACAGTGAAAGTCACAAACATCACAATTTTTCCCATTCTGATGTTTGAAGTGAACATTAACTGAAGCTATTGATTTGTATCTGCATGATTTTATGCATTGTGCTGCTGTCAAGGGATCAGCTGATTAGATAACTGCATAAAACAGACAGTAGGTGTTTCTAATAAAATGGCCAGTGAGTGTATCAGTTCAGTTGGTCAGGTTCAATACTAACACTGATAATCACTTTTTCATTGGCTAATCAGACACAAGGTACACCACCACTCTTACCAGAGCAGTTGGGCACCTTACTCAAGGACACTGCTGGTCCAGGGAATCAAACCAGCAACCTTTTGGTCCCAAAGCTGTTTATCTAACCATTAGGCCATAGCTTCTCCAAAGTGAATGAGTATAGAACACTCATTTCAAGGTAAGAAGTTCTAATTTGTTTACAGCTGATGCTATTTACAGCCATGTTGATTTGCATCACTTGCTGAACTCGGAGGAACTTTGAGTTGAGGAGACCATTTCTGAGTTGAGGAGGCAGTTTCTTTGCTTTTGCTGGTCAGAGGCTGAGAACTGAATGCAGTATAAGCTTTGGGAGGATGAATCCATAAACATGTGATTATTGATATTTAGAAGAATAATTGTGGGGTCATTAATTAGCCCCCCTAAACTTCAATAAGGTAGAAGCTTGTGCACAAAAGATATCACGAAGGATGACACTTTGGATGATATTCCTCACTTTGAATAGCCAAGTAGAATATTTTTCATATCTCATTTGATCTTTGATTTTCATCATGCTTCTAAAGCAGTGTTTGTCATTTCGGACCATTCATGTGCAAGGCTGTCACTTGGCTTCTTACTTCTTTTCAATGAGAGAGGGAAAAGGGGGTAGAGCACACTCTTCAGCCTGCACTTTCAGAGAGGAAGAAGTTAAATGGTTTGGCAGGCATGTGGCTATGTGTGAGACTTCCAGAGAAAGGAGTTGTCATTCACTTTTCTTGCCGTGTACTGAAAGTGTCAATAAACCATAAAGCCGATGTCTAAACAAACATGGCTCAGGCTGTTTATCTGAGCAGGGCTAAGCATCAAGGGAAGGTATATTATTGGGTGGATGATGAAGGAATCATAGAAGATCAGATATGAAACAAACGATCACAAAATGCTAACATCTACTTCTACAGAGTCTTTCCCATCTAAGGCAGGGTGCTTGGCCCCCTCCAATCCACTCCTGGCTTTTCTCACCATCTAGCTGCTGATAAGTTTGTATTTATTTCAAAGGATATGCACAGGAAAGTTCATAAATTTATACGTAAAATAAAAGCTTTGGGAAATGCTTTTTCACAAAAAAATGCTATTAGACATTATTATCAGTCCAGGCCACTCCACTGGTGTCGACTAACTTATCTATTTTACCTTTGTTTTCTCAATTTTAAACCCAGGTATCCAGTGCATTTTGCTTAGCTACGAATCTCTCAAATACCAAGGAACCATGAGTGCTTGTGATGAAATAATTTGAATCGATTTGTATTCTTTTTACAAGCCATAGGAAGCCATGGCCGAATGGTTAGAGAAGCAGCTTTGGGACCAAATGGTTGCCGGTTTGATTCCCTGGCCCAGCAGGAATAGCTGAAATGCCCTTGAGCAAGGCTGCTCTGGGTATGTTGTACGTCACTCTGGATAAGACTGTCTGCTAAATGCCATTAATGTAATTTAAGTTTTGTTACTGGATGATACTCCTTGGATTTAGAAATAAGAATTTCATTTAATGCCTGGATTAGTATATTAGTATATTTGTATAATGTGCCTGAAACGATTCGTTCACCTTGGCCTTTCAAAAATTGTAATCACATCATCTGATATGATAATTCATTTCTACAGAAAATGAATTACTTACTCATCCCTTCATGAAGCATTTATGGTATGTCAATTGTAGTTTTTACATCATAATTGATCCATTTTAGCTATCAGCTCCAGTATATTTTACCATTTCTGGACATTGACTAGATGTTAATGCTCTGGGATTAATCAGAAAAACCCCAAGAGTTCCAAAGTGTTTGCTTCAGAGTGATGTTGGTTTGTGGATTTCTCTTCAAGCAACTCTATCGGCGTGAAATAAATTGTGTGTATGCACACCCAGCTTGGAGCGTTGGTGTTGATCGGGTCTTGTGGCGTGGGGAGGCCCTCTTTACTTTAGTTTGTCTCTAAAGCCAAACTCAAGCAGAACATGTTGATGTTCTCATTTGTACAATAGGACTTGTTGAAAGGCCTTTAACCAAACAAATTGAATCAAGCTGCTTACTGAGAGACGGCAACAAGAAATAATCCCCTCTCGAAGGAATATAAAATCACACATGCATGCACACACAAATATCGAACTAAAAGTTACTGAAGAGTTATTAATTTATGATCATACCTAAATCAAAACGAAATCTAAATAAGTCTAATAAATCACTGACTGCCTTTGGATATATACATGCAGATGATGGGTCTAAAACTTTTTTGTGTTTGAGAATATGGACTGGAAATCTTCCCATTAGCCCACTCTTGTTCTTTCTGTCTTCTTTTCTTACTTACTCTCTTAATGCCCCTTGCCACCTCTCCTCTCAGCAGAGTGAAAAGACTGCCCTTTTGCATAAGCAGTGTGCTTTCCCAGGGACTCATTGTTCTTGGTTGCTAGGCAACGGCGCAGCCCCGCTTACGTCGCCAAAGAGATGGGGCGGCCTTGGGTATTTGGTTTTGGGTCAGGCGTGATAAAGATGATACAATGGCTTGAGGCGTGTCTAGAACCTCCTTGCTTGTTTATGAGGCTATTTGGCATCCACTCATCTCTTGCAGGAAACCCACAGCAAGGCCTGGCAAAGGTCCGTCAGTCTTGGCCGAGTCAGACCACCGCAGGCGACACAGAAATATGTGACAGAGCCCTTTGCCTGGTACAAAGCAGCTGTGGTTCTACCATTGGAGATCTTACAGAAAGCTCCCTCAAAGTCTGATTTGAGGTGACCAGACTAGTCACTGGAGGGACAGTCAGGTTCCGATTTGCAGTGTAAGGACGTGTTTCAAGGACCATCAAGGACACAGGTCCTGAGTATGCAAGTAAACACTGAAAAGAAACGAAAATGCTGAGCCGAGATAGTGGAGTTGGCGGAGCACACCAAGCTTTTATTCAAACATATGGTTTATTCAACCGCTTTTCAAGAATTACTTTTCCTTTTCATCCTTTCATCCTCCTCTCTCTCTCTCTCTCTCTCTCACACCAATCATCAGTATTTTACAAATGTAAAAATAAACCTTTGTTGATTATGCACTAAATTAAAAGAGGACCATTCTATTTTGGAGTCTCGTTCATAATTACAGCCATTGTGCGTGTGATAAATAATCCTTTGCATTATTTATCAGATCAATTTTAACAGGATTAAATCGAGGAAGTTTAACTCCTTTATTCTGCCAAGAGACAGCTCACAAGAACAGTACTTCTCTCATAAAAGAAAAAAACAACAACTCATAACTCACTCAGTGGAGGAGACCTCATAAAAGTCTTACTTGTGTTTATTTAATCAAGCAGGTTCAACAGAGTGGGTAAAAAAAAAAAAAGATACATGAACTCAGTCTCTCAGTTGTTCTTAATTAAAATGTAATTATTCCCTAATTGTAGATATTATGCTTTGCTCCTAGAGAGTGGGTGGTTGTGAATCGATACCTAATCTTTTCTTCATGATGCACTCTTGGCGAGATATTTGCCTACAGGGCATATTCTTAAACTTGTGGCTCAAGCTCTGTTTCAGTTCAAATTTCCAGACCTTTTATGAGTGCTGACCCTGCGTGTGTGTGTGTACTGAGTGATGTAACGTGTGTCATCGGATGCCATTTGAGTACTGCATATATACACAGGAAAGTCACTGTGAATGCTACTTCTCTATTGCAAAGCTGTATAGTGTGACAAGCATGATCTTCTGAGCTGAATGTAGATGTCTGAATATTCTGTTGATGGTCCTACTTCAAAAAAGAGGTGTTCTTTATGAAGTTTTAATTCATTTCTTGTTGCAGAAGGGAAACAATATTTTGAAGAAGAACAACTTTATTTATCACACGTACACTTAAGCACAGTGAAATTCCTCTCTACATTTAACCCATCTGAAGCAGTGAACACACACATTTCCCTTGATTCTCAACTATATGATACTTACTTAATAGGATACATTTCAAAATCTGCAAACACAATTCTAACAAGATAGATGTCACAGTAATTTGCGCTAGCTGTTACAAAGCAGGATGTCTGGTCAACGTACCTGTCAGGGACACAGTCACTACATGCCCCAATACACAATCCTCTTCAGTCTTCTTTCCCTACAAGTTATGACACGGAACAATCCCAAAGCCAGGGTTCCCATGTTAGAAGTCATGTATTTTGTAAACTGCTCGCTCCACAGCCAGTCTGCCAACCTAATTTTGATCATGAATCGATAGCAATTATTCGGCCCAACATGTTTTTCAATTCAAGTCGATAATATTGATCCAAAAGTTCTATTTTTTTTTTCAACTAAGCAGAAAACTTCCAGTCTACTCCGCCGG
>JAOBRE010000022.1:74945973-74956370 GCA_027574745.1 Occidentarius platypogon
GGAGACGTGGGGAGCGACTTATGTAATTTTAACAGAACACAGTGACAACATTATCACATGTGTCCACTCAACTCTCCACTGGGCCATTCAGAGGAAATCAGGACATGATATTTGTATAGTATTTGCCATATGTTAAAACAGACCTGGAAAATGTGAGTATGATTTTAAAAAAGCTCACCACTTGGGTAGCAGTCCAATATTCCATAAACATCCATTATAGGCATGCCAAACTTATCCAGCCTTGGATATGTTCCAGGGGGACAGGTAGGCAAAGCATCAGTTGTGGACTCCAGAGTTGTCATTTCTGTTGTTGTTGGTTCAGCAGTGGTTGTGGTGGTGGTAGTGGTTGTAGTTGTAGGTGTAGGTGTAGTTATAGGTGTAGTTGTGGTTGTTGTGGTTGTAGTCCTAGGTGTAGGACGATTCAGGCCCACCACTGGCTTTCCTCCCACAGTGAGGTATTTCTCTTTGGGGTTAACCACAGGCCGACTGTCCCTCCCATGACCAAACAAAGCCATACCTTCCTGGTTTACTAATGGGGTACCCTGCTCATCTAATGGAACACAGATCATATTTTAACTGTTTAACAAATGTTTGCTAGATTTAAAGCAAGCAGCTGGTAACATGAGAAGGAATAAGAAATCATACCAAAGATAGTTTTCCCATCTTCTCCAACAACTACTTTCCTGGGTCGGCCTCTAGAATCCTGCAAAACCTTTCCATCTTCATTCATTAGGACTCCTTTATCCAGATCTACAACCTAAGGGAGGGTACATTCACTGTAAATACATGAGAAAGATTAAAAAAGACACATGGCAGGATCTAAGCCACAACATAAAGATATCCCTTAAGAGAATGTTTTGACTTTTCTAATGTTGGATCATTATATGTATAATATCATTCTTAATAACAATTATTAAAGTAAACACACCCATTTGGTTCCATCGGGGCCTGTAATATATTTGACTCCATTTCCTTTTGTATTTTCATTTGATGTAGATGCAATTTTGCCATTTGAAGCTGTAAGATTTGGTCGTCCATTTTTGCCTGGACAAGCAAATTAAATATGAAACACTGTAACTTCACACCTTCATCCATACTTATGTATATACTGAACAAGACATGTTCATAAGCTTAAGTTTACCTCGGCCATAACTAGGTTTGTGGAAGCTAACTGGTGTTTTTCCTCTTAAATTTTTGTCAGTTCTGCTTGAAAAGCGTGACCTCACCACTGGATTTCTAGCTGGAGCTGATAAGGAGGTCTTGAAATCAGTTGATGTATCGCCACCAGAATTTTGTGCACTAGCAGGTTGCTTCAGGGATGAACGTGAGACCGACCCCACAGTTGATCTAACATTACCATTTTGGCTAGCACTTGTGCCTTGATCTGAAGATGAAGCTTTTTTTTCCATGGTCTGGGAGGCAGAAGAGGATGAAGAAGTTGAAACAGTTGATGAAGAGGAGTTTTGTTTAGCAGCAGAGCCCAGTTGTGTATTTTGTACTGTCTGCAACCTACCACGCAACAGAAACTCATTCAGACGACTGGCCAGAAGAGCAGAACGAACCTTTCCATTTGAACCCAAACCAAGTCTATTGAGAGTCGTATAGGATGAGCGAGAGCTGTTCTCAGAGGTTTGACCAGACCGCCAAATCTCTTTAACATCAGAGGAAATTGTTTTAGGGGAAGCAGTTGGGGCAGAATTCTTACTGCTAATCTCAGGGGCTTCTTTGCTGACCTCAGAGAGGTAATCATGTTTGTGATCATTGTTAGAGTTTGTTTCTTCTTCTTCTTCTTCTTCTTCGTGAATATGATCATTAGTAGTTGTCCGTCCATTGCTTGAAGCTGCTTGTCTGCTGTTTACAGTGGGTTTTTCAAGACTTGAATCAACCAAATGTTTTGTTGGATTGGATGGTATTCCTCTCAGAATTGGCCTCCCTGCACCTACAGAAGAAGCAGTTCTGCTCCATGGGATCCTGCCATCTTTTCTTTGACTACTTCCAACTACTATCCTGGAATTTCTGTTCAACAAAGAGGAACCCTGTCCTGGGCTTGCTGTAGAAGGAGTCTGAGATGTAGGCAAATAGCTGCTAACAGTCTTATCTTTATAATTATTGTGACCAAGGTCCTGTGCATTCTCTTCTTTGATTGAAGGGGGAAGAGTAGTGGTATAATGATAAGAGGAAGATGGGTCTTCATTCTTTTTAATCTTTATTTTGTGATCATTTTTATTTTTGTGTTCTGTGTCCACGATGCTAGTTGATTGGGTATCCTGATCATCAGTGCTGGATCCTGTTGAAGATTGTGATAAAGCAGATAAGGTTAAAGCTGTTTTTTGGCGTCCTGTTTGATGTCTGTGACTCTTAATTTGAGGTATTCTTCTGCCCTTTGGATAAACAGGACCAGGCCCTGAGTTACTGGCATGACTTGTTGGGGTAGAAACTCTGCTTTTCCCAGTTGACAATGGCAAAGATAATGATGAAGATGATGACAACTCCCTCTCTGGTTCCATCTTGGTTTCTTGAGGCAATGGGGTGGATGATGTTACTGCTGTAGTACTGACCTTGTCATCAGGATATAAGCTGGTGTGGACTTTCTTTGAGACTACAGGGTCTTGATTGTTGGGTAAACTAGGAGATGCTCCTTTCTGACTTCTTGACCGTGCACTTGAGGTACTAGAGGGTGGCCGTCTTAATCGACCGGCATTGACAACAGAGGATGTGCGAGGTATCAATGACTGCGTTGAGGAATGAGTCTTGGGTAATGAACTTTTAAGAACAGTGCTTGAGCCCTTAGCTCCAGTTGAAACTTTATGTTGTTCTTCCTTGACAGTTTTTGATGGAACATCGTTCGTACTTTCTGGTTGTGTATCCTCAACAGCTTCATTTTCTGTTGCGTCCTCTTCTTTTGTAGTTTCTGTTGGTGTTTCATCTTCATCTCCTTTTTTATCACTGCTAATGGTTGTCCTAGACTTGGAACCTGAATTCCTGAAAGAGCCCCTTATAGATGAAAAAATGCTGTGATAAGACCGTGTTTGAGAAAGAGGGCGAGATTTCTTGCTTTTTGGTGGAGAAGTAGTGGTATGGGTATGAGAGTCTTCTGTCTCCTGTGTATCCTGATCCTCTAAGTCATCATCCACAGATGTTCTGGAGGGACTCTTGGACTGAGTGGAATGTCGTGAGGCAGTACGGCTGGCTGGGAACAAAGAGTACAGACAGATTTTAACCTGTAAGGTTCTGTGAAGCATTTTTTAGACATAACAGCAGACTTAAGCACTGCTCCTACACCTGTGAACTGATAGATAGATAGATAGATAGATAGATAGATAGATAGATAGATAGATAGATAGATAGATAGATAGATAGATAGATAGAAATTGCATAAATATATAAATATACTAAAAAATAGACGAGAAAAGTATTTTTTTGTGATCTGTCCAGTTAGTTCTGGATCTTTCAGTGTTATTTAAAACCTTCTTAACTTAAACTTCATGCTTTTTTATGCTTCCTACACATAATAGTAGGCTAATTCTATTTTATTTTGCAAGAACAAAAAACAATGCCTGTGCTATACTGTGTGTATATATATATATGTGTGTGTGTGTGCTTTCTTGTCATTTCTATATAATCTCTTGCTTTTGTGCTACATCTTACTGCACTTTAAATTAATTAATCAATCAATCAAATCAATTAGTTAATTAATAATCTACAATCTCCTCTGCAATGTCTATTCCTAGATTTCTTGTCATTAAAGGCAGATATATAGATGAGTGTTGTAGTACTCGAGACCGGTCTCAAGTCCACTTTTCGAAGGTCTCGGTCTTGTCTTGGAATCGACCACATTTTTACTTGGTCTTGTCTTGGTCTCAGACATAGAGGACTCTGGATTTTATTTCAAGACTGGTTGAGACCACAACTGCAGGGATTTCACTAAATTGCCTGTGTATTGTCTGATTTATTTGTTAACACAATTACTGTGATTGGATGCAAAATTTACTGCTACAAATGCAACTAATTACGTGACTCACTGCTAATTCGAATTTTTCGTTATTGTTGACGGCTGTCACCCCTCCACACACTCCCTCACATGGTCTTGACTTGGTCTCAACCCCTCAGAGTCTTGGTCTTGGTCTCAATACATTCTTGTCTTGGTCATGACTTGGTCTCAGTTTAGGTGGTGTTGACTACAACACTAGCATGTTGTCAGCGATTCCTCGTATCTGAGTAGTTCAGTCCTTCTAGTCACATCTGATGGTGGACTTGTTGATGGCTGATGAGCCTGATTCTAGCTCTGGAAACTCAGGGACATTGGTGGCACTGAAAGGTCGGTTGTGGTTGGGGTTGTGCCTCTTTCTCTTTTCTGTGCTGTGGCTTGGTTTCCAGATTTGTTCTTCTGTTCGCTTCAAAGAGTTCCATAAGTGTACAGATGGTGTTTCACTACTCGGTACACTGTCTAGCTGCTTCCTCCCAGGTCTCGGGGTCTATGTTGGTTGCCTTGAGGGTCTGCTTCAGCTGGTCTTTGTAGTGTAGCACGGGGTGGCCCCCGGGGTATTTCCCTATGCTCAACTCGCCGAAGAGGATCCTCTTTGGGAGTCTTGTTTCGTCCATGTGGGCAATGTGACCTAACCACTGAAGGTGAGGTTTCATGATGGTCACTTCTATGCTGGTTGCCCCAGCTCTTTTGAAGACTGTGATGTTGGTGATGTAGCCCTCCCAGCTGATGTTTAGGATGCTACGGCACTTCTTCTGATGGAACTGTTCCAGCTTCTTCAGGTCTTGGCTGTAAAGGGTCCATGTTTTACACCCATAAAGGAGGGTCGAGACCACAACAGTGTTGTAGTCCATCAGCTTGGTTGAACCAAACAACACTAACGTAGACATTAACAAACCCTGAGGCTAGGTTACACAGAGCCAATTTTAATAACCTGATTGGCCCAGTCAGAATTTCAAATTAAGCACCTGAGAAAGCTTTCTCTGAAATTAACTTTGCCGTATAAATACTGATATATCTTTTGAACTTAAGTTGCCAAACCTTAACATATTTCATTGATGTTAACACCACAAGCATGATGGCCATTACAAGAAGGGATGTTTTATTTTAGTTATACCTGTCAACATTTTTATGCTTTTCTCGTTTGGTCCTAGTAGCTTAGAAAATAATCTTTTTAACCTTGATAATCAGAAAGAAACAATTTGAGACTTACTTCCTGGCATTGCAACACTCAAGGCTTTCGACTGTGGTCCTTGTCCTTTCCTGTTAGCTGCTCGAATTTTGAAGACGTAGCGATCACCAGGTGTCAGTCCATCTATAGTGGCTGTGGTAGTCGTGCCACGATATGTTACTGACTTTGCTCCAAAGGGTTTCAGGGCTGGAGCATAGGACAGGATATATTCTAGAAGAAAAACAGAGTAATACATCTGCTCGTTTATATTTGGATAGGATTCAATCCTCTTTGACTAATAGAAAGCAGCACTTTGACTAATGCAACATGTAAAACCAGAAAATATGATTTATTTTCATTTGTAACTTGGCGAAATACTGGTATAAGTTTTCATCGCCAGCTCTTTCAGAAACCTGGCTATACTCCTCACAGACTAAACCAGATATAAACTGTTCTATTAGAAACAGGAGTGCATTGTAAGCCTCACCTCTGATTTTACCATTTGGTTCATCAGGTGGATCCCATGTCGCAGTAACCGCTGTGCCTTTCCCTCTAAGTGGTTTTACCTCAAAGTTCTCAGGAGGGCCAGAGGGAGCTACAGAGTTAGGGACATAATGAAAGGTCAGACTTGAAGAGGATATACACAGTACATTGCCAAAGAGAAGGAGCAATACAGAGACTTTGCTCTAGAACTTCAGTGTTCCTTTTCAACAACATAGCTATAGGTTTTCCAGGAAAAATAGTAATGAAGTCATTAGTTTTCCAGGCAGGCAGGCAGGCAGGCAAGGATACCTTAATGAGCCCTTACACAGAGGGTGTTATGACATGCTGCATGATTTACACAAGTCTGAGGCAAGACTTTGTTAATTGTATGTATGCAGGTGTTGGCATGAGTGCGTGTTACAAATAAGTTGTGAAAAAATAAACCATATAACAAACAGCTGGTGTGTAATTGCCAACTGTGTTTGGAGCTCACTCATCTCAAACAATCCTGGGTAATCCATACCTGATTCAGGGGTCCTTTGAAAGACAGACACACTCCATTTTCCATGTTGGTCTCCTTGAGTGATTCGAACTGAGAATTCATACATTCCATCAGCAGAGAGCTCCTCAATCACGAGCCGCCTCTGTGAGGTCTCCTTATATTCCCACCGAGCAGACTCTCCCTTCTCTCTATATCTAACAGTGTATTGCCTACAAGTAAAGGACATTTATTGTGACACATCAAAAATCAATCTTGAATAATTCTTCTCTTTCTCATTAGATACTATACAGTATCCTATAAAGCTATGTTAATGCATGACACAAACTACACATAAATCAGTTTTTACCAAAACCCCAAAACCCACCTGACACAGTTCTTACCTGGTACCTTCAGGGATACTTTTCTGTTTTTGGATAAGTGGATCCACCCATGTGATTACAACAGACTGGGGAGACAGAATCCTCACTGTGACGTCATCCGCCTCCTCTACTTCACTGCGCTCTGATAAACATGGTTAATGATTAAAGACTTGATTTGCCAAAAAACCCAAAACAAACTAAGACTGATTTATTGTTGTAAACTAAGTCAGGCTTGTAGTACTCGAGTCCTACAATAAATAAATAAAGTCCAACTTGTGCCCGAATTTTAAGGACTCGTGACTTGACTTGGACTCGAGCACTGATGACTCAGACTTGGACTCGTGCATTAACTGCATTTGGACTCGTAAATTGGAGACGAGGACTCAGATTTTTTCTTTATTTTTTGTAACATTCCATAATAAATTGGCATAATATATTTATAACTACATTAATTTTTGTACTAATTTTTGTGCAAGAGAAGCACATTCACCTGTTCATACGTCATGTTCAGGAACAAACTAACGTTCATGGTGCTAAAATGCCTGGAGAGACGCCACTAGGATTGTCCACTTTGCTTATACAGACTTCTCGTACAGTGAGAAAAAATGCACTGCCATGTGCTCCATATGTAGAAGAACTATCGAGGAGACGACAGGGACGACCTCGAACTTCAATCGTCATTTTGCAAGACTCCACCCAGAGAAGGAAGTGACACGCTGTGTTCATTGCCCTGTTGATAGTGGGCGGGGCTTGCTGAGTGATGAACTAGCTAGTGTTAACCCTCTCTCATGTTATTTGGCCTGTTGATAGTGGGCGGGGCTTGCTGAGTGATGAACAAGCTTTTTATCCGTAGCCTGTTCACTAAAATGGGGCAGTCGAGCAGGAACATTAATCCAACACAGTAGCAGAGACGCTTTCACATAAAGGCAGCAACAGCCACCATCACATGGTGCGGTTGGAGTCTTGTTCTCGGACTCAACTCGGCTTCAACTCGAAATTTTCTTTAATGACTTGGACTTGACTCAGACTTGAACACTGAGGACTCAAGACTGGAATCAGACGCAAGGTTTAGTGACTCGACTACAACACCGACGTCTACAACTCTCTGGAACTGTACCGAAGCAACACACAACATTCTTCTAAAAGATCTTCCCTTTGTTGGTGTTTTGATGATGGTGTTCAAAACATTGGTCCAAAACCTTCCATTAGATGTTCAATGTGGTTAAGTTATGGTGGCCATGGCATATCATTTACATCATTTTCATCCTTATCAAACCATTCAGTAAGTTCTTGTGCCCTGTGGATGGGGGTGTGTTCATCCTGGAAGAGACCACGCCCATCAGGATAGAAATGTTTCATCATGGGATAAGTCAGAAGAACGTTGTATTGATTGATATGTCACTCTAAAGATGCAAATAAACCCGAATCATGCTAACAAAACTCCTTCTACAGCACAGTTTTTTTTTTCCCGTTTAAATTTTCACCAATTTGTAGTTATATTGTTCATGATTTATATTTATCATGGTTTATCACAAATGCTTTTTAAAATGTATTTTTTTTGTAAAGCACTTTGAGATTTTGAATCCAAAATGAAAAATGCTATATAAATTATTTTTTTTAATTTTAAATAAATTGTTGTTGTTGTTTTTGGCCATTTCTTTAATAACATTTTGTTTACTAGGGGATACTCTGATGGTTTGGTTGTGTGATAACAGCGGATAACTTTTCACGATTAGAAAACATATAATCATTCTTTACAGATTTTCATTTGATTTGAAACGTGCAAGAAAAATCTATCACATTTTATAATTTCTGCCAGGGTTATATCAGGTTCATTTAAAGCATCAGTACACCATATTCAAGTAGAAAGCATGCATTTGAAGACACTGTTTTCCTTTGACAAGGTACTTCCTGTGGCCACCCACACAGGATGTGTTCAACATAGCACTAAGAACCTCACTGAGAGACAGCAAGCGAAGTGTTAAGTGTTTTTTTTTTTTTTCCATTACTTTGGCATGTCATTTCCTTCAAGCGATGCCTATATTTCTAAAAAGCACCATTGGAAAAAAATCCAAACTGCATGCAAGCATCACTGCTTCATATAAAGTCAACAATAGTTCTGAGAATTAAATGCTATTTCTCAAAGGTAAGCATTGATCTATATGATCTATATCAGGTTTGCTTGGACACCTGATCATCACACCCATATGTTGAACATCTGATTCCAAAATCGCGGGCATTAATATGGAGGGCCATATGGAGTTGGACCTCGAAGTTCCAGTTCCAGAAACTAGAAAGTGTTTTTGTCATCGCAAATAATCCTGTTTAGCATTGTGAAGTTTCTGGTAGCTTGACTTCCATTAATTTTTAAACATTGACTACTTAACCTTCATTTAAAATGAAATAATTCATAATTGAATACTGGAGTTGCCTAAAACATTAAAATCTGACTTTGCTATTGTTCTTTCTGCTGCACATAACTCAAACAGAAATGCATCTGAAATAGGCTTGGTGTGAAAGAGCCATGTGACACGCCGCTGAAGTGACATATCAGGTGTGAATTGAGTGATTTTTTTTTTGCCGGCAAAAGTATGGGGCAGAGATGCTACACATTCAGAGAAACTTTCTTTCCTTTCTCACACTACCATTTATCTCAAAAATCAAGTGTTATGACAACTTGTGCTTTCAGTAGCTTTCAGTGTGGGTTACACGTAGAGTTCTGCATGTACACTACACTATCTCATCTCATCTCATCTCATTATCTGTAGCCACTTTATCCTGTTCTACAGGGTCGCAGGCAAGCTGGAGACTATCGCAGCTGACTATGGGCGAAAGGCGGGGTACACCCTGGACAAGTTGCCAGGTCATCACAGGGCTGACACTACACTAAACATTAGGTAAACTTATCAAATGTAAAGAATGAGAATGCATCATATGACCAGTCGACCAAAAACAAGTGGCTTCTACAACTCCCACTACCTGGATACATTTAACCTCATATGAACACATAACGGAGTTTATAATAAAGATAATTATAATTAGTTCATTCATTGTGGGGAAACTGGAGCCAGTCCTGGTTGACATTGGGCAAGAGGCAGGGTTCACTCTGGATGGGTCGCCAATCCATTGCAGGACTACACAGAGACAGACAGCCGTTCACACTCACGTTCACACCAATGGGCAATTTAGAGTAGCCATTGAGCTAATCTACATGTCTTTGGACTGTGGGCATGAAGAGAACAAGCAAACTCCACACAGAAAGGCCCCAGTCAGCTGCAGGGCTCGAACCCAGAACCTTCTTGCTGTGAGACGCAAGTGTGAACCACTGCGGCACTGTGCCACCCCCAATTATAGTCATAATGCCATAACCCTATAACCCTAACCTGTAATACCGAAACGGACAATCAAGTCATATTAATGTCTGCTCTTATACAGGGTCTTTGAAAAGTCAGGAACCAATGAGAGTAAAGCTACATCAGAATCAGAATCAAGTTTAGTGCCAAGTATGTTCTCACATACAAGGAATTTGCTTTGGTGATTGGTGCTTGAACAGTTAAGACAGAAGGATTTAGCAAAGACAAAGGTAGCTATATACACAGAATAAAAAATAAGAATAATCTAAAATATACAACTTTGAAAAGTGGACATATTTAAGGGGTACGTCAAGTCAAGTCAAATTTATCTGTATAGCACACCTGTGTGAAGTTGGCACCCCCTATGTTGAAAATATGAATAAAAGCATTTTAGTTCGTTTGTGCATCGTTTGAGCGCGATTGTGCAGGCAAAATGAGCGTTTGTGCACAAATCATCTTGAAGATATTTACATTTTAAGAGGTTGGTGACCTTAGGTCACTCAGCACCCCCTCAACATCCAAATGACTCGAAAATGGTTGGAAT
>JAOBRE010000022.1:75489678-75500331 GCA_027574745.1 Occidentarius platypogon
CATGTCTTTGAACTGTGGGGGAAACCCACACAGACACAGGGAGAACATGCAAACTCCACACGAAAGGCCCCCCATCAGCCGCTGGGCTCAAACCCAGAACCTTTTTGCTATGAGGTGACAGTGCTAACCACTACACCATCATGCAGTGGGTGGTTGATTATTTATGTACTTATTTATTTACTGGAAAGACAGCCTTGCTGACCCATTTACTGTACCAGACAGCCCTGACCAACAGCATTTGTAATTAGAACAAACAAGAATTTCGAGATGTTTCCTTGTCCTGAAACCTGTTATTAGGCAATTATTCCATTATTCCAAAAATGAAGTTTGGTAATGAATGGTACAACTTGTTAACACTGACATCTCAAAGTAAACAAGGTCATGTTTCAAATTTGGCCCCATGGTTATTGTTACAGTGACCAAGATTTAGGTTTGACCTGATATCATCATAGTTTAAACATTTATTGACTAAATTCAAACCAATGAAGCCATGGCCTAATGGTTAGAGAAGCAGCCTTAGGACTAAAAAGTTACTGGTTCAATTCCCTGGACCAACAAGAATAGCTGAAGTGCCTGTGAGCAAGGTACCTAACTGTGTTGCTCTGGATAAGAGCATCTATTAAATGCCATTAATGTAATGTGAGTTCAATTTGTAAGTGAGAAACCATTTTCACTCCTTTTCTTGTTCATCGTAATATTGGAGAGTTTCTTTAATGCTGTTGCTCAAGGACCCAACAATGGCTCTCTGGCAGTCCTGGGATTTGAACTCACAACCTTCTGGTCACTAAGATAAAACCCTGATTGCTAAGCTACACCTGATACTGTATGTTGTCCACCTTCTCCATTATTTTTGCTCTATTTTCTAGTACTTTGGAGTCAACTCTGAAATTGTAGGAGTGAAGCTGAAACTGTGTGCTTCCATATATCCAAATGATATACCCCAGCTGGCATAAAATACCCATGTGGCATGCCCTGTGAGCTGTGTAGGACATAAGAAGGTGCGGTTTCAGATATATAAATCCATTTCACTGTATTGTGGTATTTCATGAGCACACTGATTCAGGAATGACTATAAACTGCACACTTGTATAAAAAAAAACAAAAAAACCTTGCATTATGTAGTGGACAGGCTGTGATTAAAGACATATTGAGAATATCAGGATTCTAAAGAGAGATAGCAACACAGTCTTTTGAGGTCTCTTGTGCCCAAGCGTGTGCACGCGCACGCACACACAGACACACACGTACGTCCTGGTGTGTATCTGCAGTAGAAGCAGCTTTTCCACAGCAGTGGCAGCATGTCCTACACCATCATGCATACATATGTGTGTGTATGTGTGTGCGCACGCACAAGTGCGTGTTTTGCATGGCAGTCTGGCCACTTGATTAGCCGCCATCATCTGAAACAAGACATCAGCGATGCGAGGTGAGGCCCCGTGGGCACCCAGGAGCGGCAGATCACAGCCATGCTAATGCGGGCACTGTGCCAGGTGTCACACAGTGGGTGACAGGTTCTCGGAGGGGGATTGGGCGCTGCCGGGGGGTGTCACACTTGGTGCGTTATCACCTCGTCCTTTGTTCTCTATGCAAATCTACCATCGTAGCGTCCTCCAGTGCTAGGAATGTGACACATTCTGGAAGCTGAGCTCCCAGATGAGTAAGGTGTAAGGCTTATACACACACACACACACACACACACACAAAATCACTGACTGGCGATGTCTCTCTCTAAACATGTATGGGCATTGGTGTTGTACTCGAGGTCTTTGAGCTAGCAACTATGTTAGCGTTGGCTTTTCTCAATACATGAGACTTTTGAACTTTCTCAGAGATATTTAATTATCAAACACCCTCCTTAACCATTACACACACGCTAATCGCCTCAAAAGGCTAAATATCCTCATTTTAAATGAGAGCTAAACCCTGAAACGGTCTCTCAAAGGAGAGCTTAATTGACTGTGTGGTTTTCTAACACCANNNCCATGAGGGTGGGGAACTTTAATGCTGGACCACCTCTATTACACACACGCATCATTAATCACACACATACACACAGACACAATGATGAGAAGCAAGCCCCACCTCAATGATTAGCGCTGCAAGTTTGGCTAGCATGAAAATGCTGCATAGCCTGGCACATCTTAGAACAGCCATGATTCAACTTAACCATTTAACCTGTAATCCCTGCATTATTTATGGAGGGGGGGATGAGGCCATTAGACTCTCACAACGAACACCCTGAGAGCAGAGAAGGCACTCTGCTAACTGCTAGTTGACCTCCACATCCCACAGCAAGAGCTTTTTTTTTTTTTTTTTTTTAGCACGGACCACCATAATTGCTGCAAATTGAATCACAGAGCGAGTGGCAATGACTCCTTAATGAGCACTTTTATTGGTTGGAGCAGTGCAGTGTGGCACAGCCCTGCCCAGTGCCATGCGGCGCGACCCAATGGGCCATGATCAGATGGAGATTTGTGATCCTGAGGTGGCTGATGGGTAATTTCACACCATCACACCACACAAGCTGCCGTTGCAAGACACGGCTCTCTGATGGGTCATTAGCATATTTTAACTTATTCATGATGGGCTTCTCTCTCTCTCTCTCTCTCTCTCTCTCTCTCTCTCTTGCTTGTTTTGAAAGTTGATGAAATTTGTCTTTGGTCGTCATTAGGCCTGCCTGTCTGTTAGCTGACACGCTCCTTTGGCAACATATGGCTCTTTCTGTAAGAAGTGATAAGATGCAAATTGCCAGAGCTTGAACGCACATTTATGGCAGAGTAGAGGCGCACACTCATAAAGAGACCCACACACATACACACATTCAGCCAGTCCCTCTCCTCACACCCCCTCTCTATCACTCTCCCTGTCTGTCTCGCTGCCATCTCCCATCTCCCACCTCTCTATTTAGAAAAATCCAGTTCGGCACTAAGCAGTCACTAGAGGAATGTGTGATCTTGACGAGGCGTCATTAGAACTCATGGGGGGACATCAATTACGTCCACTCCTGATCCACACTTCAGCACCGGGCTGAGTTCCATGCATGCTGAGAAGGGAAAGGAGCAGGCACGTTTATATGTTAGTATCAAATCCTCCCCCTCTTCCTGCTCCCTCCTGTCAGCCATGTGTGTGAAGGCCAGCCAAACTAAACATGGACATCAGGCCTCCACACTTCTCTCCTCGCCTCCAGCAGAGCAGCACCAATGGGACTCTGGCCATGCCATACAAGCCCCTGGCCATGGCCCCAATAACACCCTTTGGCCCCTGTCAGTCATGGAGACAATATCACACTCCCATTAGCACACAGTAACTTTACACACACACACACACACAAAGACAAAATTGAGCCAACACTATCCTCTTCTCTGTCTGGAATCAGAGTTGAAAACCTGACCCACACTGTAATTAAAAAAAAACAAAAAAAAAAACACAATTTTTAATTGAGTATATTATATATTTTACTCACAAATAGGTCCCTTTATTCATTCATATTCCACACATATGCAAGCTTTATACATAGTGTATGGATGCATATGCGAGTGATTGTAACGTAGTTTTATGAGTCAGGCTGAAACTGATCACCTCCTCCCTTGTTTTTTCTCTGTATTTCTTCATCTCCTCTTTCCCCTGCCTTTGCTACACACTTATTCCCATATGGAAATAGCAAATGTGTGTGTGTGTATGTGTGTGAGAATTGAGCTGTATATTAAAGCCTGTCTGGCATTAGCATTAGCATAATGCGTTGAGGCCTTCAGGCTGTACCTGCCATCTGCATAAGTCTCCAGCCCTCAGGGAGTCTCAGGGAGACGCTCACACACCAACCCTCCACCCTTCGGCCCTTGATCCTTACCCAGTCACGCACAGACACATCCTCTCCACTGAGGGTTTAGCGAACAGCAGGCACCATGAGGCCACTGATAACCTGGCAGAGTATCAGCCGATTCGGCTCTCCCACTTACAGCGATGCAATTTTCATTTTGTCTCATAAAATGGCTGTCACCAGAGTGCGGTGAGATGCCGCTCACATGTTGCGTGTTTAATTTTTAAAGTGAAATGATCCATGAACCTCATCATAGAGAACTCTTCCCTTTGATTACACCCAAAGCCATTGCTGCGAACAAACAGATGCAGGAATGACATGAAAATCCATTAAAGCATACCATCAGAGCCTCTCCTAGGAGTGTGTTGCAGAGTTAAGCACTAATATTTATGCGATCATTCACACCATGTACCCTTTGTGTCTTCCAGGGAAAGATGAGCCCTCTAGCTACATCTGTACCACATGCAAGCAGACGTTCACCAGCGCCTGGTTCCTGCTGCAGCATGCTCAGAACACGCATGGTATCCGTATCTACCTGGACAACCACCCTTCCAGCTGCTCCCTTACACCCCGTATGGCTTTGCCTCCTCCTCTGGGAGCAGATGCCCTGCCTCGCTCACCTCTTGCCAGTTTCCTGGGAGACAACAGCAACCCGTTCCACTTGCTCCGCATGGCAGCACCTCTTCTGCGAGAGCCTCAGCCTGCTGGATACATGGAGACCCGCTTGCCATCAACACCACCATTTGTAAGCCCCCCTCCACCACCCCGTCATCCCCTTGAGCGTCTGGGCCCAGAGGAGATGGGCATTCTCACCCAGCATCCCAGTGCCTTTGAGCGGGTGATGCGCCTGGCCCCAATGCCCATGGAACCACCATCCATGGATTTCTCCCGCCGCCTCCGTGAGCTGGCCAGCAACAACAATAATAATGGTGGGCCCACACCTCCTCTCTCACCCAACCGTGTGCCCCCTGTGCACAGGCTCCTCAGCCCCACACTCTTTCAGCCTGGTGGCAAGCCAGTGCCATTCCTGGGAACGCCAACACAGCCACTTCCAGCTGCTCCCAAGTCCAGTTCTTCACCAACCTTGGGCCAGGCAGGCAAGGTCAAGTCTTGTGAGTTCTGTGGAAAGACCTTTAAGTTTCAGAGCAATCTGATAGTACATCGGCGCAGTCACACTGGTGAGAGGCCTTACAAGTGCCACCTGTGTGATCATGCCTGCTCTCAGGCCAGCAAGTTGAAACGGCACATGAAGACCCACTTGCAGAAGTCAGGTTCATTGAGCAGCTCGCCAGATCGGGGCAGGCGTGACTCAACAGGAGAGGAGCAGAAGAGTGGAGAGGGCAGGGAACTGCTGGACAATGATGAAGATGAGGAAGATGAAGAGGAGGACGAGGAAGAGGAGGAGATAGAAGAACAACAGAATGGCAGTAGCAGGCCCGCATCTAATCTCAGCATGGACTCTGAGCTCAGCAGGAACCGGGAGAATGAGTCCCAGACTTTGATGACCGAAAAACCACTCTCCATTGACCGAGGGATGGAAAGCCAATATAATGACATCGACAATCACCTGAGACTGCCTTTGGGCAACAGGCCTACAGAAGAGGCAGACACAGATTCATCAGCCAGAGAAGCCAGAGGAATCAATGCAGAGGGTCAACGCATAGTTAACGGCAGGGGTTGTGGACCTGAGGACTCCATGGCAGGTTTGTTCCAGCAGAAGCCTGCACCCATCTCTTGCTCAAACCTCTCTGGCTCCTCAGCCAAGAGGATCAAAGTAGAGAAAGACATGGAGCTTCCATCTCTGCCACTCATCTCTTCTGAAAATGTGTACTCTCAGCTGTTGGCTGGCTACGCTGCTTCCCGCCACTACATCAGGGAGCCCTTTCTGGGCTTTGGTGACTCCCGGCAGTCACCTTTTGCCACATCTTCTGAGCATTCGTCCTCAGAGACGGGCAGTCTGCGGTTTTCCACGCCCCCTGGGGAGCTAATGGAAGGTGGAATGTTGTCAGGAAGGAGCGGCAGTAGCACACCACACCTCCAACTCCGAGGTCCGGGTCCTGGTAGGCCTCCTGGTTCTAAAGAGAGCCGGAGGAGTGACACGTGCGAGTTCTGTGGCAAGGTGTTCAAGAACTGCAGCAACTTGACAGTGCATCGGCGCAGCCACACAGGTGAGAGGCCGTACAAGTGCGACCTGTGCAGCTATGCCTGTGCACAGAGCAGCAAGCTCACGCGCCACATGAAGACCCATGGCCAGTTTGGCAAGGAGGTGTATCGCTGTGACATCTGCCACATGCCCTTCAGCGTCTACAGCACCCTTGAAAAACACATGAAGAAGTGGCATGGTGAACATTTGATGAGCAACGATGTCAAACTTGAGCAGGCGGATCGAGCATAAGTTATGTGCCCTAGAGCACATGCTTCAGACAGTATGATGAGTTTAGCTGGATAATCTTTTGAATAAATCTAACTATAGAGGTTTTTTTTGGAATGATTTGGTGTTTTTTTTTTTTTTTTTGTGGTTTTTTTGTGGTTTTTTTTCCCTAGTGCCACCTGAGAAACAAGAACATTAGTACATGTTTGTGGATGGATTTGAAAAAACCCTGCTGGCATTCCCAGGAATTTGTCCATTAAGAATCCATAGAGCCTTTCTACTGTGCAATAATTTCTGTATTTATTGGATCATTTCTTGATGATACATGGCATGTGCAGGTATATAATGGCATATGCAGGGGTTTTAATGCATTCCTTTGTTAGAATATTATTTTCAGACACCATTTTAAGATATGACACATACTGAGAGTTTGGCATTCTGCCACCATTTTGTTTGAGGAATTTCCTAAAAGGAAAAGAAGCAATTTTTACCTGTCCTGCTAAATTCTGAAGAAGTTATACTTCTAAAAAAAAACAAACAAAAAAAAAAAACAGAGAGAGATTTTCTTGTGTACTACTGCTGTTTGCAGTCACGCCACATGTGGGTGATATATTAAAACATAAAGCACTGAATGTCAACTTGACAATAAATATGAAACAAATTCGAGGGAGATGGAATACCAGGGATGTCTCAGGCAGCTGGATGACAGTTTGACTGTATTTTAATGATTCCCTTTTGACCACCATCCGGCTGACTATGCTCTTGATATGACTTTTATGATTTTAGCTGTCAAGCTTAAACAAAACAAATTCTTCCCTACATCAATACACTCATTTAGACATTATTGATTTACTATATTCCTTATAAGGCTGGTAAAGTAATATAGCCCGTATTTTTGTGATCTGACTGTTTACAGTACCACAAATTGTAAAACAAAATATACCACCCAGTGTATATTTTCTTAACACACATATATTAATGGGTTTGACCAATTTCCTTATTTTATCCTGATTGAAAAGAAACGTTTTGGCGATGAAAAGTGCGAGATGTTGTTACCATACTAAGGTTCAAAGTGTTAAAAACAATTTTAACAAAAACTCAGCCAGGATCATTCCTTTACCTGGTCTTGCAGTATTATAGATGTATTATTTACAAAATTGTTATCAAAATTAGTTTGTTATGGTAACATGCAAGTGTCCAAAATGGCTGCTTGGTCTCCAGAGCATCGTGGAACTAACCAGTGTGCTCATGTCAGATGTTTGAGGCCCAGGGTCACCTTCTATTTTTCACACTTCACCAATTCAGAGGGCTGTTGTGCCTTTAACAAATAACCATTCTCCCCTCAAATCTTAGATATCTCAGGCTGCTGCGTTTTTATTTTATTTTATTTTTTTTAAGACTGTAGACATTTTATTTTCAGGACTGTTTTCATTCCAAATTAAGCTTATAATCAGCACTTAAAAATGCTGCTTTTTTGTTTGCAAATTGGTATCTTGGATAAAGACATCAAAAGATACTATTGGAAAATTTTCCTACATTGCTTACCCGATCTTTAAGCCGAGCTTACATCTTTTGGATAGCATAATTAAAAATAAGGTAGTGCGAATGGCAGAGACATTTAAAATGTAAATCAGAGAAAGTTTTAATAAAGATACAGAGACAAACTGGCCCCACTACACATGCTTGTGTTTTACTGCTGTTCAATCCAACATGCACGCAAATGATTATGCAGTGTGTACACTTGTAATAATGAATTTCATTCCAACAACAAGAAAATCACAATGAAGACATTAAATATTTATGCATTTGATGTGTGTATCGGTACTACCTTTCAGAATCTAATTTAATGCACAATTTCGTCCGAGATGACCAAGTCATCTAGTTCTTCACTGATACATCCAGCTGGCTCTTCACCAGCTTGGAAGAAAATAGAAAAAAAATGAGAAAAAAAATGACACTCTGTCTTTAAAATGATGTTTACAGTGTTGAAGTACAAGGATAACGAATTCCTGTGTAAATGTGTTTTAAAAGAGAATAATCTCATGGTTTTTTTTTTCTACCATTTTCTGAATGCCATAGCAGGGTTGGTTGGTTGTTTAATATTTTATTTTGTTTTCGGTGCAGGGTTTCTTTCCCCCCATAAATTTCAGTGGATATATTCGTATATGTTTCGTTCACTGTTAAAATACACAGTGTATTTGTATACCAGTGGCATTTTATGAAATGATGCAAAAAAAAAATCTTTATATTTTGCAGTCCATTATAAAATTGTGAGTCTATCCAAATTTTTTTTTTTTTGTCTCTATACCTGTTCATAATTTTGGTAAATCCATCCTTGTGAGGATGTAAAAAAAAAAAAAAGAAAATAAAAAGGAATGAAAATCAACCTGTTTATTGAATCGCTGTGTCATGTTAAACTGGCACTTGTTGGATGATTATATTGTACATCATTGGGGTTTTATTTATATATATATATAACACATCGATCAGACATAACATTAAAACCATTGAAAACCACACCGGTACAGTTTCAATAGGAGGAAGGCCGATCACAAACTTGTGTTTTGCAGATGACATCGGTGGCTTAGCAGGGAGAGAGGATGAGCTTAACACATTGGTGGAAAAGCTGGACAGGACCTCAGATGCCTACAGAATGGAAATAAGTGCCGAAAAGACTAAATTGATGACAAATAATGCACATGGGTTCCACACTGAGGTAAAAATCAAAGGAACAACACTAGAACCAGTGAAAACATTTAAGTACCTGGGCTCCATCATATCCGATGAAGGGTCAAAACCAGAAATCATGGCTAGAATAGCACAAATGACATCTGCTGTAGCAAGATTGAAAACCATATGGAGGGATAAACACATCCAGTTGAGAGCAAAGATCTACCTCCTACACTCACTTGCGTTATCAATTTTTCTGTATGGCTGTGAGACGTGGACACTCAGCAGACCTACAAAGAAGGATCCTAGCAACAGAAATGAGGTGCTACAGGACAATCCTCGGTATAACACACAGGGACCACATCACGAATGAAAATATCCGCCAGATTGTTGAACAGGTTATAGGACCACATGAGACCCTTCTCGTGACAGTTAAGAAAAGAAAACTTAAATGGTATGGCCATGTCACACATGCGGCCGGTCTAACAAACACTATACTACAAGGGACAGTGCCTGGGGCCCGAAGACGTGGTAGACAACGGAAGAAATGGGAGGATAACACACAAGAATGGACACATATGAACTTCACAGAAACACTAAGAAGAGCGGAGGACATAGAGGGTTGGAGGAGGGTTGTAGCCCAAGCATCCATGATGCCCCAATGACCCCGTAGGTCAAGGGATAGGTGAGGTGAATGATGACAGTATAAGTATGGCAGCAGTGGCTAAATGATTTGGCCAGTGATTGCTCAACAGTTGTGCCATTATGAAATCACTTAGTTTTTTCATTGTGCAGGAATGCAGAATAATTCCCAGGTGTTAGAGAGCAGATCAGTATGAACTGTTTGGAAATTATGTAATGAGATCTGTCTCTCTCTAAGCTACTGGTTTGCTATCAGACCAGTGTGACAGGCTAAACATAGGGTAACAGGGCAGATTGCTTTCTGTTATCATCTTTAATCAATCAGTCTCAAACAGCCCAGAGTCACAGACAGGGTGCATAATTAAGTCAATTAATCTCTGCCCCAGTGTAAGAGAGAATTAGAGAAAGAGTGACAACTATTTATTTTGAAGGAGTATTACACTGTTGTAGACTCCCTGGCATTTCAGTCTAAAACACCACATATTACATACACTGACATGAATGTCATGGCAATGTTGGGCTTTTGGTGATTTATTTGAAATGTTCTTTTTCTGTGGCAGAATGACTGTACAACATATATCTTTAACAAGAGAAAAAAAAAGAATTTGGTGCACAAGTTTTAATTTATTTTGGGTTTTCTGAAATCAACACAGGGTCAAAAATATACATACAGCACACTTAATATTTGGTTAAATATCCCTTAGCAAGTTTCACCTTGACCAGATGTTTTTGGTAGCCATCAGCAAGCTTCTGGCAGAATTCTGATTGGATATTTGTTCACTCTTCTTGGCAGACTTTGATGAAATTTATGTGCTTCCTGGCATGGACCTGATTTTTAAGCACAGTCCACATATTTTCAATAGGGTTGAGGTCAGGACTTGTTTTAAGCTTAAATGTTAGAACGTTAAAACTCACTTGGCTGTCGGCAGTGTTCCAGCAGCTTCCAGTTGGTAGGCCTGTACCTGGGTTGTTCCTGATCATCCAAACCAATTTCCTCTCAGCTGAGAGTGACAGTTTGGGTCTTCTTCCAGAAAAGTGGCTTGGCAAAATGGCTACATTTAAACTTACAGTGGTGCTTGAAAGTTTGTGAACCCTTTAGAATTTTCTATATTTCTGCATAAATTTGGCCTAAAACATCATCAGATTTTCACAC
>JAOBRE010000023.1:382993-397031 GCA_027574745.1 Occidentarius platypogon
AATTTCAAAATGTCTCACTTTCGACATTTGATATGTTGTCTATGTTCTATTGTGAATACAATATCAGTTTGAGATTTGTAAATTATTGCATTCCATTTATTTACAATTTGTACTTTGTCCCAACTTTTTTGGAATTAGGGTTGTATGTTTAAGCTATAACGGATTTTTAAAATACAAGATTCAGTAAAAATCACATCCCTCTGAGCTATAGAACGGAATGCATTTTGCTTTATAGCAATTTCAAAAGGGGGAAGAAAACACCAAACAAACGAGAATGCATGCTGGATCTTTATTTGCAGAGATGAATGCAAAGAGTACAAGTGCCATTAAATCACTGCAGTGAGAATCACTGACAGATCACCAACTGAACACAGTTGCAGGTTTCAGTGATGAGAAAGGAGTGTAAACGCTACAGACTCAAGATGAAAAATCAACCCTGAGAAAAAAAATCAATAGTGAAAACACCCATAAATAGCTTGGATGTAAAGGAGAGGAATGAACACCTCTGTAAATCCTCCATTGTGCAATTTAAGCAGCTCAAAAAGGCAGGAAAAGAGTACAATGTGCTGGGACTATTTAAAAAGTGGAAAATGGACACTCCGTATTAAAGGACTAGCTAAGCTGGTTTGAAGACATCCGATTGCGGTCTTCTACAGGCATTACTCAGGTGTAGTCTCTGGTGTCTCACTGGTCACATCCATGTCCTCCTCACTGTCCAAGCCACCACGGACTGCACGACGCACGTTGAGGGTGAAGTCACCACCACGCCTGTAAGCACACTTACAGATTAATGCTGCAGACATGAAACTGGTTCCCAAATATCCCCCCCCCAAACTACAGGATTTTGAGCTCATTGTGTGGCAAGTGTCAGCACCGGAGTTTGCTCTTCAGGGAGCTGACTTCACGGTTCATGGCATCACTGGCCTCTGTAGCATCCTCCAGCTCTCTCTGTAGCTTCCTGCGGGAGGCGTTAGCACGCGTCACTTCTTCCTCCGCCTCCTCCAACTGACGCTTCAGCTGCCTCATGCGAGAGTTAGCCTTCTCCATCTACACATTACCAATGGAACACCGCACTCAAGGTACACATTATGCTGAAACAAGTAGTCAGTTTGTCTCAGCTGCACATAACTAGGTGATCTCAATTAGTTAACCCTGTACCTCATGATCAATGTGCCCGTTATGGTCTCACCTGGTCTTTAAACTGCTCACTGTTGCGTCGCTCATCCTCCACCTGCAGCAGAGCCTCCTTCAGTTTCCTCTCTGTACGACGCACTAACTTTGAAGACTGCTGTTTTTCCCTGAGACACACACCGTGTCCTCAGTACTATATATATATATATATTCAATGCTCCCCCAGAATGTTCATACAAGACTTGGTGAAAGAGTTGTACCTGGACTCTTGCTCCAGTTGTTCCTCCAGCTGCAGTATTTTGGCTTCCAGGACAGTGATGGTGGACTTGTATTTGGATTTGATGGAACCTTCAAGCTCCTGCAGTTTGACCTTCAGGTCTTTATTCTGCCTGTCCAGCTGCTGTCGAGCAGTCTCACTCTTCTGAGCCGTGCTGCGCTCACCCACTAGCTCAGTGTTCAGAGTGTCCACCTAAAAACACACAGGTTTACTAACAGCAGCATTTAACAGACACGCAACAGATCTGCATTTAGATTGCATGTACCTGTGCATTTGCTTTCTTCAGTCGGTCATTAACAAGTTCAGTGCTGCACTGTTCCTCATCAAGCTCCTCCTCCAGCTGAGTGATACGAGCCTCCAACCTCCGCTTCTCATCATTCAGTGCAGACCTTCACACATTTCATTAATGGTTAATCAGATCATAGGACCCACTCATGGTCAGTTAATCAATATTTAAAAACCCACACGTCCACAATCTGAAGCTACCTCAGCAATAACTTGTGTATGCGGACGTACTATTGCATCAAATGTAGGTCAAGTCTGAGGCAACCTCAGATCAGACTCCACAGAAGTAAAGCAGGCAACTGAATGCATCGAGTCAAGGTTCTGCTATACCCTACTGTAGGGCCACTTAAGTGGTTTGAGAGGAAACCTAGCACCCTGGTATAGCAATCACATGCACCTTAGAGATCAAATGAGACCATAAACTAAATCAGCAGGAAAGGAGAGCCTCCTGAAGTATAGGAAAGCTCATGCTGCTGGATCAATGCATCTCCATCTTAAAAGATGGATGAGGATTCCTACTGGAGCAAAATTAACTAGGAATAAACCACTACAGAAACACCTTCAATAGGTAGCAATGATGAATTTCAATGACAAAAGGGAAAGCAAGTTTCAAACTACCAATTTAAGCAGCCCTGTAGCTTACAAAAATCACAGGAATAGCATTTAGAAGGTTTTATTCCCCTTTGGGACCAAAGTTTAAATTCAGCATACTAGGTCCCTTACCTATACAATTCAACTAGATAAGGAACAAAATCAAGCTTCTAAAAATAAGTCCATTCTTCCCTTAGGAGCTGGCCATGTACCCAAATCCTTTAGACTTGGGCTCCCAATTCAAACCCCCCCCCAAATCAGCTGTCCAATGTCAAACCTCCCCTTCATCTTCAAGAGCTTAGAAGCTGTGGCACAGAAGCTACGCTCATATCTACGTAAGAACATCCACAAATTGCAAATCAGGCTTTAGACCTAGTCACAGCAGAGCCAGAACTGGTTAAAGTAGTAAATGACTACATCTGATCAGAGCCCCATCTCCCTTCTCATGTTGACATTAATGCAGCTTGACACCACTGATCATGCCACTCTCCTGGATAGACTAGAAAGTGTCATTGGTGTTAAGGGAGCAGCCCTCTCCTGGCTCAGGAGTTGTTTGATAGCCATCAGCTTATGAAAATGGTGACTTCCCTACTACACTAAAGTTGTGTTCCACAAGGTTGTCTTAGACCCTCCCCCCCCCCTTAATATATGCTACCTATAGGTACTCTCCATAAGCATGGTATTAGCTTCCACGGTCATGCTGATAACTGCTGCACATTTCAAAAGCCAGAGGGGTCACCAGCCTAATAAACTGAGCAGTGTGTAGGACACTAGATGCTCATTAGGTCAGTAGATCTGGAGGGTCTTCAGGCATAGAATGTTCTGGTAAACTGAGGCTGCCCCCCCATTCCTACACCTTCACTTAGGTTTGTTGATTGTGAGCCTCCATGTCCATGACCTTCTGCTCATCCCTCTAGTTATGCAGTCAGTCTTGCCAGAGTCCCTGCTCACCCTCAGCACCTGATGTACTGTTAACCATTACAGGACAATTATACCCAGTGATCTGCATTTCCCCCTTCCCCCATGCTACTAGAGATACCAAGTACCCCCATCTGCTCTCTGGACCTGCTGGATCCATCCTGATACCCTACTTCTGGCCAGAGTTCCACCTTGCTCCTGCCGAGATGGCTTAAGATGGTATTAATTGCAGTCAAAAGCCAAGTTGCCATGATAACTTGGCAACTGCAGTGGTCATGAACAGTTTTGCACTTGTCTCCAGTGAACAGTTGAGAACTTCACATTAAAGCTAATGAAGTTCCTGGGATTCTTTATACATTTAGCTTTGCAAGTCCTTTTAAAGTGTACACAATTTGAATCATGCAAGTGAAGAGTAATGAAAAGGGATCAGGAGAGACAGCCATAAACCAGTAAAGAAAGTCATGAAGTGAGTGATGGTCTGAAGTTTACATCTTGGAGTTACAGTTGGTCACTTCATCATGCATCTCATCCTTCTCCTGCTGAACCTGTTTCTTACTGCGATCAGCTGCAGACAGATCCTAGAGAGAAGAACCACCATCAGAGCTGCTTCCCAAACCACAAAAAGACTGAGGCAGGCAAACTGCTGGTGAAGCAGGAAAACAGGAACACACCTCATATAACTGCATGTTTTCAGCCTCCAGACTCTTAAGCTTGCGTTCGTTCTCTTTGGCACTGTTCAGTGCTGCGTCTCTCGCCGCTCGGAGGTCATCCACATCCCGCAGCTGATCCTTTAACTGAGCCTAAAGACATACAGGAGACAAGACATGAGTAACTTAGGAACAGCACTGCACTAGCCCTTTGGTGAGGAGTGTCAGACCTGTAGTTTCTTCAGCTGCCTCAGTGCTTCATCCCGAGCTTTAACAGCCTGGTCAATTTGAGCCTCCAGGTCACCCAAGTCAAGCTCCAGCTTCTTCCTTGCTGATATGGCCATAGATCTCTGCTTCTTCTCATCCTCCAATTCCAGCTCCATCTCCCACACCTAAACACATGCACCGAGATCACAAGCAGTACACATCAGGCCATGATCATGTGATTAGTGGGAACAGGTAGATGGGAATCCCATTACCCCTCACCTGTTTCATCAGCTGCTTCCTCTTCTCCTCTCCAAGCTCATCTCGTCCCTGCAGGTCCCGCTCAAACTGTGCCTTCATGGCCTGCAGGTTCACCTCCAAGCGCAGCTTAGCATCTTCAGTCAGCTGCAGTTCATCTTCCAACTCCTCCACCTGCAGCTTCATCTCCTCCAACTGCTGTTCCATTGCTCGCTTTGCACGCTCCAGCTCATGGACCTACACAGTATTACACTCCACTTTCATGTTCATTACTATTGCAGGAAATGCACTTTATAAATTGAATTATAAA
Organism: Occidentarius platypogon; assembly: GCA_027574745.1. NCBI lineage: Eukaryota > Metazoa > Chordata > Actinopteri > Siluriformes > Ariidae > Occidentarius > Occidentarius platypogon. Next base: position 387,615 of record JAOBRE010000023.1, read on the forward strand.
GATCACTGCTACTATCTTTGAGCAGGATACTACAGTAAAAACCTTAGACAATAATGCAAGTAATTCAAATGTCCAAGATACCCCTACATGGCCACAGGCACACCCACCAGTGGGGCAAGGCTTTTAGTTACCAATTTATACACCGAAATCAAAACCGGAAGGAAGCCACCAACTCTTAACCTTGCCCCCACTTGGATAAATTCAAAACTAGCAAATTCATCTGCTGGTTAAATGACAACACTACAAAAAAAGTTCAGCCACTCAAGAATCTCAGCTGGTTGAACAACCCACTAGTGTCCATCACACCATAGAGGCATAAGAACAGGTAAAGAAAGGCAAGTTATACATACGCTTTTGCCAACATCATCTTTAGAGGACACAAGATCCTCCATCTCAGTTTTGAGGATTTTATTGACACGTTCCAGTTCATTGCGCTGCTCCTGTAGAGCCTCCAGTTCCCGAGCCAGAGTCAGAGCCTTGGTCTCCTTTTCACGAGCCTCCGCTTCCGCTCGGTCTCGCTCCTCACCGTAACGAGACGAAATACTCTTCTCCTCAGCTAGCATCTAAGACACACCAGAAACAGGTTTAAGTATCTGAGCCACACTTGGTCCTTCAGTGGATCAACAACCCCATGACAGTCATTCAAGCAAAAAGACTTTGTACCTGATCAAATTTTTTCTGCTTCCTCTCAAGCTCCTGGACAATCTGCCGCAGATGATCCTGACCCACCAGCAAGTCATCAAGTTCACGCTGCAGTCGCACCTTTGTCTTCTCCAGCTTGTCATAAGCAGACGACTTCTCTTCCAGACACTGGTTCAGGTTCTCCATCTCTCTCTGTAGCTTCCGCTTCCCTTCTTCTGAAATCTCCAGATTTGCTGATTCCTGTTCCACCTTCTTCCTCATCTCAGATAGCTTTATTTTGGGGGGAGCAAAAAAAAAGTCAAAGGTCAGGAGGTGGATTAAAGTGGGGCACAGGGTTTAAAAAAAAAAGTCAGAATGTAGGTTAAAGGGAAAGTGCAATTATAGTGAGAACTGAAAGGTTACCTGTGTCTGAGAGGACTGAAGCTGTTTCTCTACACTCCTCCTTCCCTCTTCTTCCTCCTCCAGAAGCTCCCCAAGTCGGTTCTGTTCATCCTCAAGGTGACGCAACCGTGTGCCTAGAGCCAGTTTCTGACGAGTCTCCTCCTGGAGCAAGTCCTGAACACAGTTTGATAAAGTTTATCTTCTGATGCCAGGATGATGAAATCCTGAACAAACAAGTCACTGCTAATCTCAAATATACAGGACTTCAGCTTCATTTTAAAGCTCATGTGATTTATAAGCATTAACCCTTCAGATTTAACCATTCCAGAGCATTACTCATGTTGTGCATTACCTGGGTATCCTGAAGCTGAGACTCCACAGATGAGCAGTCTTTAGCTGCTTTGATGGATTTACTCTCCACTTCAGATAGAGTAGAGTTCAGACTCTCCAACTCCAACTGAACAGAGAAGGTACAGTTACTCAGTGAGCTACACACCAGGTTTATTATAGTAAAATGTTGGTTAGATTAATGACCTGCATTTTGCTCATTTTGTCTGCCATTTCCTTCTTCTGTCTCTCACTCTCGCTGTGCTTCAGTTGGAGTTCCTGCAGCTGAGCTTCAGCTTTTTTCCTCCGATGTTCAGAATCGTTTTTACTCTGAGTGACCGACTGGAGCTCGATCTGCAGCTCACTGTGCTCACTCTCCAGAGCGTGTTTAGCTTTCTCCACTGATGCCTTGTTCTGGAGGACAGACAGATGGAGAGGCAAACAAGAGGTGAATAAAGAAAGTCCGTTTATCCCCCCTTCGGTTTACTTCACATGTGTGGGTCATGTTTTACCTTCTTGGCCTGTTCCAGTTGCTCATTAAGCTCTTCAAAAGCCTGGGTGTGTTTTTGCCTCATTTCAGTGAGGAGCTGTTCATGACTCTGAGCTTCATCCTCCAGAGTTCTCTTTAACTGAGCCACCTCAGATTCCCGTTTAGCCCTGCGTGAACACACTCATTTCTCATCCTACATGGGATTTATTTCAACTCTACAACTGCAGACACTTACAGTTCTGGCCTTTATACATTAAATTTTAGTGACCAGCATCAGTACCTGAGCTCCTGCTGAGCTGCAGTTGAGTCCAGTGTGTCCTCCAGTTCACTCTTTAGTGCCTCCAGTTCCTCACTCAGATCCCTCCTTTGTTTTTCACTTTTATTTCTTGCTGCTCTCTCCAAGTCCAGATCCTCCTGAAGTTCCGTAACCTGAGCCTCCAGTTCCCTCACCCTCTTCTGTGCAGCATTTTTCAGGGATGTTTCCTGCTCTATCCTGTAGGGGGCAACACAGGACACCAGGAGGAGACTGCTTAGCTAACTAGCAGAGTAGAAAAGTGAACCTACATCAGGAAAATTCCTGTAACTGAGAGACTAGAAGTTAAATACTGAGTGCAAAAAATCTGCAGTTAAGCCAGGTGTGACTGAAACCAGCCAATCAGGAGTCACTGCACCTGGCCAGTGCAGCCTGTAGCTCCTCCTCCTTTTTAGCAAGCTGTGCCCGAAGTTCAGCAATCTGAGCCTGAAGATCAGCAATGTTATCACTGAGTTCAGTGGAGTCACTTTCCAACTTCCTTCGGTTCTTCTCCAGTTCCTGCCGAGTCTTCTCTTCCTTCTTCAGACGCTCTGTACACACACAATAAGTCACTACTCCATCTATCATTTCTCTCAGTGAAGTGAACAGTGAGTCATTTACCCTCCAGGTCGGTGAGCATGGCTTCATGTTTGTTTTTAAGTTTCTGCAAACTTTTTGATTTCTCTTCCTCCTCAGCCAGGTTAGAGCTGAATTCTGAAATCCTGTCCTCCAGATGCTTCTTCTCCTACACAACCACACACACACACACCTCAGCAACCATTACCTTAACCACAACAAAGCAGTCCAGTTTTGGGTGTGTTTAGAACCTTGTTGAGTTTGGTATTCTGGTCATCCAGCACCATGATGTCCTCTTCTAGCTTTTTCAGTTTGGCATCTGTGGTCACCTTCTCCAGCTGCAGTTTCTGTCTTGCTGCTTCCTCCTCATCCAGCTGCTGCTCCAAATCCTGACCCCACACCCCAAATTCAGTTATGGGCATTAGATCATTTCCCACAGACACCAATACCTCAGGAATCCTGATACAAATGTCACCCACCCACCAAGCCCTGATCTCCATCTCACCGTGATATTCTGCTGCATTTTCTTCTTTTCAGTCTGTAGGTGAGTGACCTGCTCCTCCTCATCCTCCACACGATTCTCCAGGTCATGTAGGATCTCCTCCAGCTCCTGCTGCCGAGCTGCCAGTCTAGCCCTCATCTCCTCTGCCTCAGCACACAGCTCAGTCTCTGCCTGCAGCTGCTCCTGTAGAGCCTGCTTCTCTGCATTCAGCTGAAGGACACCAATGGAACAGGTCAGATTTAAATTCACCCAACACAGCTAGCCACATTTTAAGTGTGTAGTTTTTACCTGCTGCTGTTTGATCTCATAGTCTTGCAACTGCTTTTCAAACTGCTGCTGTTTCTCCTTCACTTTCTCCAGCTCCTCCTCCTTTGCCTGCATTTCCTCCTCCTGACGAGTCACCTGGAGTAGAGGCTTCACCTGTGGGGATAGGTCAGGGTCTTACTGTGGAGGTTCAGGGCTTTAACGTTACAGTCAGTCCATTAAACAGAGCTCTGGTATTCCAGGGGCCTTCTGCTCACAACTACAGGTGTGGAGGGGACACTGACCTTTGTGAAGAGCCTCCACCATTGCCAGTTCCTGAGCTTCAGATAAGCAGCACAGTTCCTCTGGATCACTCGCATTGCTGTGAGCTGCTGCTGACGCTTAGCAAATGCCCTACACAAAAAAATAAAAAGCCTCTACAGTACTGCAACAATGAGCTCAAATCTCCTTACAGGGGAAACCCCCCCCAAACATGATGCATAAACTCTGGTCTTACTTGCGAGCGACATAGCCACGACACCAGGCCTGGAACTTGAGGATGACATCTGTGATCTTGATGTCACGTTCCTCCTCCAGGTGAGCCAAAACTCCAGCACGGAAAAACACTTTACTTTGTCCAATCCGGTACAGATTAGAGTCCAACTCCAGAGCTTTAATCTGAGGAAAAGAGCAAACAAGTTATGGGAGAAATCCACTCCAACCTGAACATAGGGTTCACATCCACACTGTCCAAAACACTGGAACACCATGTTTAATTAACCTACCATTAACACACAGGCCTGTTTGCCATCCATGAAACCTTTAGGGATTGCATTCGGAGTGAGCAGCTCATATCTGGAAGAAAAACACAAGGAATAGGGTCTGAACATGTGCAAGTCATGATAGACAGCACTTAATGTCACAACACGGTGTTTAAGAATAAGGCAGTGCATGTACGTACCTCTGTCTGAACTCCTGGAAGACAATGCGGTTGGGGAAGCCCTGTCTGCAGATCCTGATTCCCTCCAACACACCATTACACTTCAACTGATCCAGGACCAGGTGAGGATCCAGTTTACCCGCCTGGGCAAGACAAGTTCAGATTCATTTTAAATACTGAAGCTTCTTCTCAGGGCTTTGGATTGACTGCAGAGCAGTTTAGTGGTCTGGCTCATACCTTTTTCTCATGGTTGGGGATGATGCAGCGGACAAAGTTGGGATTGGTGTTCCTCAGAGTGGTCATCAGATTAGCGAGCTGCTCTTTGTAAAGCTGGCCAACTGTTCTGAACATTCCTTTACGGGTTTTAAATGCCCCATGTACAGATTCCGACATTCCTGCAACTTTATCCAGTCCCACAATTCTGTCCACTGGATGGAAGAGAAGGAAACCGTATACACTTCATAACTCAAGGTCTGAGCTTCACTCAAACAGACAAGTGGCAGGGATATGAAATGTTAGAGAGAAACCGTGAGCTGGAAGTCAAAGCTTACCATCCCTCCAGAGTTCAGATACAAATTTGTCTGATGAATGATTGAGCAACATTGTTACATTATCATTCAGAGGGTCCATGTTCTTCATCAGCCACTCAACTGCTTTATAATCCACCTGGGGGGAGGCAGCAGCACAAGATGAACCATTAACCCATCACACTACCAATTCATAAGGTATCAGTTAACTAACCTGCCAAAAACACCCCTATTCACCCACCCATTCAGTCCCTCCAACCCCACCATCTAACTTTCTTCCAACCCCTCCATCACCTTGCCAGCATAGTGGAAAACACAGAAGTCAGCATCATCTTTGAGCATCTTTGGTTTCTGGAATTTGGGATGGTTTCCCTGCTCCTGCACCAGCTTTTCCACAAATGTCTTATCTGTGGCTTTGGGGAACCAGCACTCCTCATCCAGCAGAGCCAGAATGCCTGGAGGACCAGCCTGGAGGTTTTAAAAAAAACAAACCCTTAGGCATTACAAACTTCAGGGATTTGACAGGATACTCATGGGAGTTCAGGTTTTCCATAAAAGTCAGTCTCTTCCTGTACTCACAGGCCTCTCAATGAGGTCGATGCAGGGCTGCAGGTCCAGACCGAAGTCTATGAAGCTCCACTCAATGCCCTCACGCTGATACTCCTCCTGCTCCAGGATGAACATTGTGTGGTTGAAGAGCTGCTGCAGCTTCTCGTTAGTGTAATTAATACACAGCTGCTCAAATGAGTTCAACTGCAAGAGAACCACAACCCTACATCAGAATCTGTTAGTTAAGTCAGCACAAAGGACAACGTTAGCATTTTATCTTGTCCTGTCTGAAAACGAAGTCAGCATACTGAACACTTACCTCAAAGATCTCAAAGCCAGCGATGTCCAAGATACCAATGAAGGAGGCTCCCTGGCGTTTGGTTTTGTCCAGAGCTTTATTAATCCGAGCCACTAACCAGCGGAACAACCTTTCATATGTGGCTTTGGCTAGAGCTTCAACTGCAAACTCTGCCTGTTCCTGTGTCTGTGCTTTCTGCACGTAATCACGGCCCACTTTGATCCGTGGAGAGAGGATGGCACGCACAAAGTCGGTCACATTCATGCCCAGCAGGTGGCACACTTTCTGTGCAGCTGAGGGAGCATGCCCAACACAGGATGTAGGATCAGAGATTAGACTCCTGCTAAAACTACATGTGAACTGTAGCATCTGGGTGAAGTGTTACCTGTGTCATCTGGCATGGAGGCCTGATCAGAGTTACGCTCCTTCTTAAACATGATGTTTCCCAAATGAAGGACTGCAGATACCACCTTCAGCAAACCTGAGGAGAAAAGCCCATCACAGCCCATTTTAAAGAGAACAGTTGGATATTATGATGGGTCATCTTTATCCATCTCTGTCTTGCCCCCACACCCATGTTCAAAGCTTTAGATCTTCATCTTAGACATATGGGGTGAGTGACACACCTGTCTGCTCCTCCTCAGGGATGCTCATGATCCTGAAGGCATCCATGGTCTCACTGTAGAGGTCTTTGTCCTGCTGTCCTGGAATGGTCACCTTACCATTGGACAGGAAGCGATATTTTCCATAATCCTCCAGACACAACTCCGCTTGGAAGACCAAAAAGAAGCAGATTTAAGCGTCACCTTTGGAGAAACTGGGACTGAAGTACACAGCTGGTTAAGAGGACAGATTAAAGGGTCTGATCTAAAGCACAGAAGATTAAACCAGAGTGTAAAATGGCACGTGTTCAACCTAGCACATGGTCTAATGATGGTCCAATCTAGGGTGCCTTAAAAAAAAGTCAGCAGGAGTGCACTTGACCTGAGACAAGGATGTGTGAAGAGGGTCCAATTTTAGCTGTGCAGACAGATGAAAAAGGGACTGATCCAAGCTACTAAACAGACCAATAAGTCTGATCTAAGGCAGGAAAATCAAGGGTCAAATTAAGACTATAAAAGCAGTCCAATCTGTGTGCCAGACTCCAGGTCCAATCTAGGGTGGACAAGTGATCCTCAAAGAGCCAAACCACTCAATGTGGGTCTAATCTACACTCTGCTACAGAGAAAATGGAGACTCACAGCACTGTTTGTCTCCAGCTCCTGACAGCAGGTAGTAGAAGATGTGGAAAGCGCGCTCTTCTTTAGCCTGTCTGATAGCACGAGACTTCTCCAACAGATCTGATTCACTTGTCAAGGACGACCCCCCAAAAAAAAAAGAAAAAAAAAAAAAAAAAAAAAAAAAAAAACAACACCCCACACACCTGCTGTTAATGTAAAATAAACCTCATTAGGATACAGGTCTCGATGTTGGCACCAACGATGTAGCCATTTACATCAAAGTTAATCCTGATGAACTTCCCCTGTGGAGGGAAAAACTGATTAGATAAGACTTCATTATTTAAAAAGACACACCATGTACATCAGTGAAACAAAATAGATGGAACCTTCATAAAATGCCAATTGCTTCACTTTTGTTCATTAAGTTATGCAGTTATTGGAATTGATACACAAAACCTGGACCAACTGAGAAAGTTGAGACTTACGAAGCGGGATGAATTGTCGTTTTTGACCGTCTTGGCGTTACCAAACGCCTCCAGGATGGGGTTGGCCTGCAGCAGCTGCTTCTCCAGCTCCCCCTAGTGGACAAACAGGGCACATGATGAAAAAGCATCTAAAGGATGGAGGGATAAAGTGGATGAGTGAAAACTTACATGAGACAATCCACTGCTGGTCTGGAGAGGAATGGGAGAAAGAAAAAACCAGATGAGTACACCAGTGTCCCAGTATTTAACACCTCACTGACTATTACACAACCTGATTAAACACCAAAATCAAGATTCTCCCTTCATCAGTGGGTGTACGGTGAGTAAAATCTTAATTTCAGTGGAAAAAAAAAAAAGTCACTGAACCACAAGTCACTCAGAACTGAAAACAGGAAGAAAAACTGAACAAGATTCACCAAGTCCTTTTTCGTTTTTGTGGACGATGCGACATACGCCAAATACTGAATCACTTTCTTTGTGTTTTCTGTTTTTCCAGCTCCAGATTCACCTCTGGGGGGACGGGACAGGACCAGATACACCAAAGTCAAGTGCAAGTTGTCATGATACATTTCATAAGCTTTAATCAGATCAGTGTCAAGATAAACAGCTCTATACACAACAGAACATCCACTACATCCAGTTATTTAAAAGCTTCAGTTGCTGAGGTTTAAGAGGAAGTGACTTACGTGCACAGGATGGACTGATCCTCACGATCTGCAGGATGGAGACGTTTTAGATTTTATTGCTAGGATTCATGTTTTCCTAAACCTGAGTCAGTACGAGTATACGTGACATTTTGTAAATGTGGATCAAGACATCTAAATGCTGTAAATAGAAGTCATGCAACAAATTGATGTGGACTAGAAGCCCATGGGGTCACCAGCAGCTGTTTCTCAGTGGAAGTGTGCATCATGTGTGTTTTACCCTGCATCATGCTCCGGTATGCAGTGTCTGTAATGGCATAGATGTGTGGAGGCATCTCATGTCTCTTCTTTCCCTTGTACATGTCGACAATCTCCTCCGAGTAGATGGGCAGGTTTTTATACGGGTTAATGACCACACAGAACAGCCCTGAGTAGGTCTACACACAAACACACACCTTAATAGGTGCACATTACCTGAATGTTATGACTAAGAGAATGAAGGAATATTTACATAGATGAGGCCAGAGTAGTATCTGTCTTTGAGGTTGTGGAGAACTGATGCCTCATTCAAGCAGGTCAGCTCAGCCATGTCCTCCACCTTGTTGAATTTGGGTGGGTTCATCTTCTGAATGTCATCTTTGTTCACTTTAATCTTTTTCCCAGAGTCTGTGAGCTCCACAACACACTCGTCCCCCGTCTCTTCTTTAACCGAGCCTGACTCGAAGCCCAGTTTCTCAGATGGAACCCAGACAAGCTTTTTGGAGGCCCAGTCAGCCTGTACCAGGGGGTCGGTGATCGCACTGCGGTCTCCATACAGGAAGCGCTCTGCGTCAGACATTATGGCTGGAAACATGGACAAAATGACAAGGTCAGTGGTCATTCAGTCTTATTCTCACACAGACTGTTCCTGGAACACTAACCTACAAGCATGCCATGACCTAAACCATGTGCTACTAAACTTCTCAAAAAGAGAAGTGCTAAATAGGTTCTGATCAGCCATCAGGATATTGGGAGGAGTTGATACTGAAGCACCAGTCCTGCTGAGGGAGTCCCACAGCCATGGTTTGTCATGTTACACTAGTCAGTTTCCCCACTTTCATGTTTAGGACTCCAGTTAAATCCTGGTGGTGTTCCTCACTAACACCAACTCCTTTCACATTCAATCCTGAGCATTAGTCAAGGGTTAATCCAAGTTAAGTCCAATTTATTAAAAAAAAAAAAACCCTCATCTCATCATCTGTAGCCGCTTTATCCTGTTCTACAGGGTCGCAGGCGAGCTGGAGCCTATCCCAGCTGACTAC
>JAOBRE010000023.1:841658-852518 GCA_027574745.1 Occidentarius platypogon
AGGTGAGTGAGCCAAATCTGATATTAATAAAAAATTCCACAAATCTTGTCATGTATGGCTTTTTGGTTAAAGTGTATTTTATAAATTAAATACTTTATAGTCAGCTGGGATAGGCTTCAGCTCGCCTGCGACCCTGTAGAACAGGATAAAGCGGCTACAGATAATGAAATAAGATGAGAGAATTCTTCTTATTTCTTGTTTTTTAATATTATATGGCTTTACATTGTTGAAATAATACAATATAATTAAAATGTATGTAATTGGGTTTATTTATTTTTAAATAAATCCATGTCTTTCTGTCTTTCACAGATGAATGGAATGTTTGGTGGTAATGGAGCAGCGCAATCCAGGGCTCCACCCCCTCAAGCACTAAACTCCGCCCATCATCCCCCACTACGTGCTCAAGTGCCTCAGTTTCTCTCCCCTCAGGTATATAAAATGTTTTTTAACCCCAAAACTCCAACCCAACGTTGTATCCCAATCATACTGTCCCCCAACATTCCATCCCGGTATCCCAGCAGATCAGCCCAGCATTTGATCAACTCTCAGCTGTATTTCAACTGTCTGGCCCATCGTTTTGTATCGCAGCATTCCAGCTCAAGATCTTATCCCAAGCATGCTACATCCAAACGTTAGGGCCCACCATATTATCTGAATATGTTGGTATCCCAACATTCCGCCCCAGAATATTCTGCCTCAACCTGATGCTCCCAAACTTTATTCAAGCAATACAATATCCAAATATTCCTCTGCCGCATTTTAGCTCAACTTTCCACTCAGAGATTTGCTACAACATTTTTCCCCTTCACCAATAAGTCACTGATCATTTTTGCCAGCATTCTGTCCATGACTTTATTTACGAGTCCGGAGCGGAAGTGAATGTGAGGCTCACTGTACTGTAATCTGTTCTCGTTCAGGTTCAAGCACAGCTCTTACAGTTTGCAGCAAAAAACATTGGCCTGAATCCTGCACTTTGAACCTCACCGATAAATCCTCAACAGATGACCCTGCTTTACCAACTCCAACAACTGCAGATGGTGAGAGGGGGAACGGGAGGGAAGAGGAGGGGGGGGATAACTGAGGTTGTGGAAAACCGTGGAACGTGGGATCTTTTGTTTGAAAGAACGAGGGTGTGTAACGGAGTGACTCGGTTACGGAATTAGGAACGGACAGAAGCAGACAATAAATGATGCCACCAGCCTTAATGTCTTATTCCAGCTGTATCCTAAACATTTCAGCCAAACCTTTTATCCCAACCACATGGTGTTCTCGAATTTCCGCCCAGTATGTTATATTATTCCATTAGTTTATCCCAGGCATACTGTATCACACAATCCCAGTCCTACTGTAGCCCAACACTCTGACCTAAAGTTTGTATTCAAACATCCTCAGCCAACATTTTATCCAAGCCGTACAGTATTTCAGTGTTGTGAGAAGAAAGGAAGAAGGGTGTGATTACTGGAAACAGTGATTTAGTGATGGAATCAGGAAAAGAGAAAATGAAGGAGGAAAGAACTTGTAAAGGAAATGAGTCAGAGATTGAGTTATAGAACGAGTGACGGCGTAACGGAGGGTGTGTGTGTGTGTGTGTGTGTGTGAGAGAGCGAGAGAGGCAGCAGATACTCTGGGTTCTTTTTTTGCTCTGTCTATTTAGAAATGTACAGACCATGATGCATTCTCTATTTTAATGGTATTACTCCATCACATTCTGTGCTCTCTCTCTCTCTCTCTCTCTCTCTCTCCACATATACCTCAACCCTCTTCTTTTTCTCTGGCACTGTCTCTCATCCTTTACTCTCTCTCTCTCTCCCTCTCTCTCTCTCTCTCTCACTCACACACACACACACCTCTCTCTCAGGCATATCAGCGTTTGCAAATTCAGCAGCAGATGATGCAAGCTCAGCGAAATGTTTCTGGTCCCATTAGACAACAGGAGCAGCAAGTGAGGAAACCACACACACACACACACACACACACACACATACTTTTCAATTCACAGTTCTATGTAAATCACATTTGTGTCATTTTAAAATTGACAGTCTCAACATATTAATATTTCATCCCAGAATTCCTCCCCAAAATTCCACAGCAGCATTTTATTTTAACATTCTGTCCCAAAATTTTATCTCGTCCATAACGCTGCCTGTCCCTCTGCTCCAGCATTTTCCCTCCAAGATTTTATTTTTACAGCCCAACTGTTTCCCAAAATTCTACACCAGTGTTTTATTCCAACTTGACTTTATCCCAGCATTCTTCCACGATGTTTTACATACACTGTTCTGCATTCCAACATTCCACCCAGTGTTTTTAATCCCACCGGCTAAATCCCAGAATCCACCCCAGCAGTTTTCCCCCAACACTTTATCCCAGAGCTGTATCCCAAACATACTGTACACTGATGTTGTACTGCATCATAAATGTTCTGCTCCAGCCATGACTCTTTATTTTAGGTTTGCACAGCTCTCCCACCTAAAATCTAATCTCTCTCTCTCTCTCTCTCTGCCAGGTTGCACGTACAATCTCGAACATGCAGCAGCAGATTCAGCAGCACCAGAGGCAGTTAGCTCAGGCCTTGCTGATGAAGCAGCAGCATCAGGCCTCGTCCTCTCACTCTTACCCCAGCCTCGGCAAGCCAAACCTGGACACCTTCCCAGGAAACTCCCAGGCTTCTACAGGCCTCTCCATGTCAGACCTGCACACCAAAGAGCCGCACGCGTCTCCCAGCTCCTTCAGCGCGTATCCTCTGTGTAAGAAACACCTTCTCTGTACTTGGGCTTCCATAGCACAGTAAACATTTCTTTAACTTGTAGTGAGGCTTCTAAATCTAAAAAACGGATGTGTTTGTTTGTGTGCAGCTGGACTGAACGGGGGTGTGGGTGTGGGCTGCATGGACGCTCTGAAGGACGCTCAGCCCCAGCCCCAGTCTCGGTTGTCCCAGTGGACTCACACCAGCTCCATCGACTCCATCAGCACCACCACCAGCCCCAGTAAATCACTCTGACTGTCTTACCGTTCAGGAGTTTATCCCAAAATATAAAGTGAAAATAATGTAGGATAACGAGGTAAAGACATGATTATATAAAAATATTTGGATAAACGAACAAACTGGTAAATATAGACAGGAAATGGGATAAATGAGTCAGATAATTAAATAACTGGATAAATAAAAACAGCTGGATATAAATATTTAATATAAGAAATGATCGGGGGGGGAAAAGGATAAATAAGTGAATAAAGTAATAAATAATTACATGGATAGAAATTCAAGTTAATTAATGAAATCTTTAGTTTGGACTCATTTTTTGATGCTATTATTTATTTGATATGCTACAAATTGAAGAAGGGAATTGATATAATAAAATGCAGGATCAACCCCCCCATTTATTTATTCATTCATTCATTTATTTAATTTTAACGCCACCGTTACTGATATGGTGTATGTGTGGGTTGTTTTTTTTTCCCCCTCTCTCTCTCTCTCTCTCTCTCAGGTGCTCTGTCCTCCAGCCACGCTGCCAACATTAAACCCGTGATGGAGGATTCTTTCAGTCCTTATAACCTGATGTCCAGCTGCCAATCTCCCAGCAGCCCCTTGGGGGCACCAGAAAGCTGGCCACCAGGCAAAAACACTAACGACAAAATGGTCAACGGGACGAACGTCAACTGGCCTCCGGGTAACAGAGCTGTTCTGAACGATCACTTGCTGATCGCTGAGATTGATTCTTATTCCTGTGTTTATTTTAGCATGCAGTCCACATCATCGTCTTTATCGTTTTTATCATCTCAGAGTTTTGTCCAGGAGTTCCTTGGAAAGGTCTGCAGAACATTGACCCCGAGTCTGACCCCAACGTGACCCCAGGAAGTGTTTCCGGCTGCCCTACAATCAACACCAATATTCAGGACGTTAACCGTTACCTGCTGCGGGACAGAAACGGAGGTGTGTGTGTGCGGGATTGATTATATGCCCTGACTGTAGGTACTGTACATCTCCTAGTCAGTTGTGATGTGTATTTTGACGTCACTCCTCCTGTCGGTGTCCTTCAGGTAAACTGTTAGACATGAAGTCCACCTGGTCTACAGGTTCCATCTCACACACTCAGGCCTCGCTGTCTAATGAGATGTGGAAGATTCCTGTGGGTGGGCGGAGCTCTGGAACAGTGCCCCGCCCCCCACCAGGCCTCACTAATAACAAACACAACAACAGCTGGACACCTGGACCGCTGAGCAACAGTTGGAGCAGAGACTACTCCTCAGGTTTATCCTCTCTTCCCTTCCTTTCCCTCCTTCTTCTTCCCTTTCTTCTCTGTTTTCCTGTGTCTTCTCTCTGCTTCTCTTTCTTTAGGCGCCCTGTGACTCTTCCTATTGTCCTTTATTTTTCGTGGTACCCTTTTCTTCCTCTCTTATTTTCAGATTTTTTTTCTTTCTCCTGTATCATCCATTTCCATCTTTCCTCGATTCTTTCTATCCCTCTTCTGAATCACTTCCTTCACCCTGTTTCTACCAGCCCTCCTTTATTTCCCTTTTCCTTTGCCTCCTTCCTGACCATATAATCTCTCTCTCTCTCAGAGAGCACTGGTTGGAGTTCTGATAGCTCCAGCAGGACCAGTAGCTGGCTTGTGTTGCGTAATCTCACTCCTCAGGTACGTGCACTTTGTTTCAGTTGGTTTGGAACACAGCCCTTCAGATATTTATTAAAGGCAGTAACTTGAAGCATCAATAAAACTGAAAATGAAATGTGTGTGTTGCAGATCGATGGTTCCACTCTGAGGACTCTGTGTATGCAGCATGGTCCCCTCATTACGTTCCACCTCAGTCTGCCGCAGGGGAACGCTCTGGTGCGCTACAGCTCCAAAGAGGAAGCAGCTAAAGCTCAGAAATCCCTGCACATGTGAGAGACACACACACATCAAACATCAACAATTTGTTTAGGATTTTATCAGAATTTCATTTCACTGTCTGTCTGCACTGTTGTATCTGACTTTCTCCCCTCCCCCCTTCTGTCTCTTTGCCCAGGTGCGTTCTGGGTAACACCACCATCTTGGCGGAGTTCGCTGGAGAGGAGGAAGTGACTCGTTTTTTCTCTCAGGCTCAGTCGTTCCTGCCCTCTGGCAGCTCCGCCCACCCTGCCCTGGGTCAATGGGGCACATCGACCACTAAGGGAGGCAGTAACCCAGGGGGTGGGGCAAACGGGGCAGGGGCAGAGCTGCTGTGGGGCGGAGTCCAGCAGCCGTACTCCAGTTTATGGGGGCCGATCAACGGAGAGGAGAGTCGGGTGATGGGGAGTCCGGTTCCTGTGAACACGCTGCTCCCCGGAGACCTGCTGAACGGAGAGAACCTGTAGAGCAGCAGGAACCGAGGGGCTAAACACCCACCACAACAAATCAGTGTGAGGATAATCACCTTCCTGCAAACTGTTTATCTTCTTTCATTAGAAGTAGAAACAAAAAGTAGATTTACAGACATTTTATTGATGTAAAGAAGGAAGAGTGGACTGAAGGGAAAGCCTCATGTGTTTTTTTTTTTTCCTGAAGAAGACGAGACAAGGCGGCCATTTTAAGTCAAGACTTTAAAAAAAAGAGTAGTCTCCTCACTACTCCTGCTTTAACCTCTTTAACTTTCTGATTTCTTTTCTTTTTTATTCAAACTTCTCAGCCTTAAGTATCTCTTTTTTTTTTAAAACATTTTCTAAAAAAAATAACCTAAAGAACATTTTATAACTTTTTCTGTTTCTGAGCCAACGATTTGGACGAGGGAAAATAAAAGGCCAATCAGACGCATTTTCCCTCAGAATTTTACAAAAAAAAAAAAAAGGCCTGAGGTACACTTACCCGAGTATTGTTTAAAAAAAAAAAAAAAAAATTGTGTACAGGAAGTTGACCAAGCATTAATTACAAACCACAGTCTAAAAGACCTTCACTGGGTTCCCTGTGTTTCTGTCCTGAGCGGATTTCAGCACTGAATGTTGGACGTTTTTATTATTTTTATATTTTTTTTCTCCCCAAGATCCGAGGAAGAAGAAACTCCGTGTCCGTGTGATGCGTTGTGCAATATATCTGTCACCATCGTTGTCGTCTGCTTCCTCTTCCGTCCTCGCTGAAGCTCTTTTTATACGTTAAATCTGTTCTACAAAGACTTACGGACTTGCCGGGTTTCTGACTCGCTGCTCAGCGGCTGTGTCCCAAATCCATGCACACTTTCTCTCGAAACGGAGAGATTTGAGATTGCAAGCGGGAAAGACTCGACTTTCAGGCACAACACCAAAACGAATCTTTTTCTCTTAATGCAGTAAAAAAAAGAAAAAAAAAGTAATGTGTTCTGAGGGTTTAGTATAACGTATGATGATCTGAGAAGCACTTATGGAGTGATTGGGTAAAGAAAAAAGAACAAAGACTATTTTAAAATTCCGTTTTTGGAGCGACTTTAAAAAGACTGAATCTACAATCAGACTGAAATTCGCAGTACGTTTTTACACTCAGTGTTTTTCCCACCTCCTCTTTTCTGGATTAAATCAAATGAATGTCATCGTTATTCCAAACTTGCTTATTGCCTTCGCTGCATCCGGGAGAAGACGCCGGAAACAGGGATTATTACCCGGACCAGTTCCTGACTGAGAGGTGGATCGTAATGCAGCGGTGCAGCAACGTGCTGTGTCGTGATGTCGGAATGTTGAAGTCGGTGTCGGAATGCTGTGATGCAAGATTGCTGTGGTCACAGTGTCAGAATACTGCGATTCCACAATAAGGCACGGATGGTAATGTAGGATGTCGTGTGACGTTGCACTATTGAAATTCCGTGATGTCACAATGATTAACGTGGGACCTTAGGTGATGTTGGAATGCTGGGACGTCACAACGATGGACAGTGATGCCATAACGGGGAACATTGACATCGCAGCGACAGAACCCTGTGCTGGTGCAACGCGGGATGCCTCGTGATGTCACTCCCACGGAACGCAGTGACATCACAATGTTACACAACGACACGGAATGTCCGTTTCCTAAGAAACTTGAGACTCGCCTGAAGTGATGCCCTCCACCCTGTTCCCTCCACCTGCCCTCAGGCATTATGGGTATTCTGTAATGTCCTCATCCACATTCAGAGACTTGCGTGTTGCAGTGCATTGTGGGACTTCCTGAGTGCACCTGCAAAATAGTGCACTACGTAGTGAATAGGGAACGATTCTGGACACGGTGATGGAACCTGTGTAATGTCTTTTTGTTTGTTTGTTTGTTTGTTTTGTCGCTATGAATAATCAAAGCCAAATCAACACCTCGCGCATCTCTGCACCTTCAGCAGGAAACCCAGAGACTCCCGCGAACCTGGAGTCAAAAAATATGGGAGTTTATTTGACTGTTTGTTTGTTTTTATTCCTCATCCTGCACATTTCTGGAGACCGTCAGTGTTCATATGCACAAACACTTCCTGTCCTGTGTAACGGAAAAAAGGAACAATTCGAATAATGATTGTTTTCTGATCTGATGTGAAAAATCATTTGTTTTTGTGTGAAACGTTGTTCAGAATTTTGGAGAGTGTGTGTGTGTGTGTCCATTCTCACAGCTGCTAAACGTCCTCCTCTTCTGCCCTGTTTGCAGCCGCTGTCGTTTCCCCCTCCCCCCCTTTAGCGAGTAAACGATTCGTGAGCGTTATTAACAGCAGCCGTTACTTGAACCACCTGCTCCGAGAAATCCTCAGCGTTCCAGAACGGAATTCGTTTTTGTTTTGTTTAAAAATAATTTTAGCCGCTATCATACTCTCGAGCCAGCACATTATTTTGTTACTATGCAAAATAAATTAAAAAACACGGACACATCGATGAGGTGGTGGGCGGTCCTTTCGGTTTTGAGTTGTTTTTTTCTCCCCCCTTTAAGTGCCAATTGTGTTGAGTGACTCCAATCCGAACACCTGTCATTCCAGCACTCGTTCAGGGATGTCAACGACACACAAGTAAAAAATCTGAGAAATAAAAACAGTTTGAAATGCGATCAACTTTTAAGTCGTGGTTCATCGCCCTTATGACGGACATCGCCGATCAGCCGAGACGTGTTCGGTGCTTTTGGTGGAGTTTGCATCTTCACCCATGAGCTGGAGCTATGAGTCTAAAACACACACACACACACACACACACACACACACTCACTCTGCCCGCTCAAATTTCCTGAACATGTGGAGGTTTTTTGTTTATAAATGAAATAAGGAAATAAAATCTGGAGCTGTAACACACACACACACACACACACACACACCTGTTTATGTGCCAAGTGCCTCATTAAAGTGATCCAGATTGAACTCTTCCCTTTAGATATAGATTTAAAAAAAATTGAAAAGTTAATAATTTCTCAGTTCACTTAAACCCGTTTCTTACTGATAATTCTAATGTGTACATTTTTATTATAATTTCTAAATACTAATTTATAACAACTTAGAATTTCTACATTTATACTTCTGTTTTTGTTTCCTTTAGTAAGTAAATAGTGACTCAAATTAGACTTTTCCAGTCGCAGCTAGAATTTTTTTCCCCAGTAAATAATCACTTCTCAGTTCTCTGAAACCTGTTTCTTACTTCGAGTTATTAATTCTAATTTTTATTTCTAAATCCTGCTCTTCCTCCCTGTTTGCACTCCGTCATGTTGTGTTTCTCATTAGCATGTAAACGGGGCTGATGATGATTAGCAAGACTCACTAATTGGACCTGATCCACCTGCTCAGGAGAAATCCTCCGCGTTTCAGAACGCAGTCGGTGTTTGTTTATTTTCGCCGCCGACTCGCTCCCGATGCAGCACAGTGTTTTGTTTCTATGCAAAATGAGAGAAATTCGTAAACCTTATTTCTTTCTTGGATTTCCTAATTCTAGAAATTTCTAACTTGAGCCTGGTTCATGTTTCCAGTTGCGTTATTGTAACAGCTGTCCATGCCCTTTAGGCCCCGCCTCCCAGCATTGAACGACTGAATCGTAGCAGAAACGTGGAAGTGAAGTTTTTTTTGATACTGTGATGTATTTGATCATTTTATTCATTATAACGCTTTCATAATCCACAATATTGAAAATCATCATTAATAACCAGAGAGAGTCACAATCAGCACTTTATCATTTTTATCAAATAATATGAGAGAGAGAGAGAGAGAGAGAGCTTCCGCTGGTTCTGAAATCTTTAACTGTAGAACATTTTAAAGTTTTAAACAAAAAACTTTTATTTTCATAAGGAGTGCAGATTTCAAAAGTGCACGTTTCCTCAAATGTCAAACTCTTTGAATTTAATGTAAGTCATGTTGGAGTTAAAATCCCTTAAACACTCGATGCAAACAAATGAAAGCTTGAATACGTAAGCAAACCGTCGCAGGATGAAACTAAATAAACAACGGATTGTTCACAAATGTGGAGATTTTCATTTAATGCACAAGGGGGGAAAAAATTCTGCTAATAAGCTAGCTCTGGCTACTTTCACTAATATCACAGGAGACTATATTGAATATTTGAAAAGGTTAAAATTGTAACCTTAAGATATATAACTTTTCGTTTGTTATAATTATTAAGTAGTAATTTAATTAATTATAATTTTTATCATCCAAAAATAAATAATTTTGTGTCCCTGTTTATCTGTCCAGCTGCATGTTTAAGGAAAATGCTTAAATCTGGTCACAAGTGTAAAAACTAAAGAACTCCAGACATCGGACACGTCCTCGGCTGATCAACGCTTTTGGGTTAGACCTGACTAAGTTTATGAAATTACTTTAAAAAAAGGCTAAACCACTGGGGGGTGATGGCGTCACTGTCCTTTTCCAGAGAAGGATCTTTTTCAGTGTGTTATTCTCACTAATGGTGCACAGTCTGTGCTTCAAATCCTGGTACTTTTATTTTAAATACCAAAAAAAATGAATGAATGAATAAAGAAATATCTATCAAAGCTACGTCACTGATGTAAATGATGCTGGTGTTTTAAAACTTTGTCTCGCTGAAGTTTCCCTTCGTGTTAAATGTCGACTGCATGCGGGAGTGCCTTCTTCTGGAACATGAAGTATTCCTCTGGGGCCCGTTTCAATTATGTCTGATTGTTGCTAAAGGGCCCTCGTTTGTCTGCTCTCAGTTCCCGCCGATTCTAAGGGAAGGTGTTTGAACAGGTACCGTCACGCGTCTCAATCCGAAGGAAGTCGTTGTCTTTTTTTTGTTTTTTCATTTTTCAGCTCGGTTAAAGTGAACTCGTCGTCGCCTGGGTGTGAAACTGCCTTGTTCCCATCTCAAAAACCACACGTGGACTATGTAAAAGTGTGCACTTCTTCTTCTTCTTCTTCTCTCCGAAGCCCAGGAAGCGTTCTGATGACACCAGCATGAAAAATGTCAGCTTCTCTCACTCCACACGCTCATTCCTTTGAAACCAAAACATTCAGTAAATACAGATTTTAGATTTTTGCTCCCTTTGAAAACCAACTCCAGCTGAAATGAGCAATATCTCCTCCGACTCTCAAGTCTCCGACATAAAACAGGATAAATACTTGATAAAATCGCCACAAAAAAGATTTTAGCACGTCGCTTTTACTCTACAAGTCACTATTGATGGGCATTTCAACTCCCTGAACTGATTCAATTCCATTCAACTACCTGTTTAAGTGAATCGAGTTCAGATTTCTTCATGTGGCTCACGTTCGAGAATTTAACTATCGAAATCTCACACTTTCAGGTGATTTTTAAGATTCTCGTTTTAGTGTGTAAAGAAAGAAAGAAGAAGAAGAATTGATTTGATTTGATTCTGTATGTTTTTTGCGGATCACTTAAAGGAGTCGTTCAGAAGGAATCAATCATTTGGAACGAATCACTGGTCACTACGAGGCGTGTGTTTAATTCTGTGTTAATTGTGTCCAAATCCCATT
>JAOBRE010000023.1:1733720-1744622 GCA_027574745.1 Occidentarius platypogon
CCAGCCACAGAATGGCCTGATATTTTGTGAGATATTACAGAAATAAACAGATATCACAATCACCACATTTCAGACGGGACTAAATTTCACCAATTTTTATGAAATCGAAAAGCCGTCTAGCTTTAAAATTTTGTGAAATTACGAGGTGACAAACATGACCAGTTTTGCAGCAAACAGTGAAGTTTTATTAAAGCTCTGCAGGATGATTAACAGGGAAACATTTATTTAAGAGAAATACAGCAAATAAACACGGTAACTATCTGTTTTTCTCTGATGATACCACAGGACACGTTTCATAAACCAGTAAATGTAAATGGATGAAAAGTATGACATCATTCTTTAACACATAAAATTGTAACTGTAACACATTGCTGTGGTATAAGAAGAATAAAACACTTTGCGATGTGCTGTTACAAGAAAATAATCAGTAATCAGCGTATAGCAGTGACTCTGTGTCATCACACCACCGTCATTAATTATTTTACTCCAACACCACAACACCCACAGCTTTTTATTCCTTCCATCTGTCATCATTAAAAAGAGTTATACAATTCCTAAAGTGCAACGCATGAAACGTGTTTCTGCAAGCGGAGTCAAGCACACCAAAGCATCTCTGCTTCATGAGAAACGTTTTCTTTTTGAAGCCGCAAGTGGATGAAGCAGTTTTAGGTCTGATTAGAGAATTAGAGCGAATGAGCTCGGCTGGTATGAAGTCAAATACAAACCGCCAAAAACGCTGAAATCTTGTTTGTACAATCTGGTGAGGTGTACGTTCAGCATATCAACAGTCATCTCACTGAATTCATAGGTTTTTTCATTTGGTTCATTTTGCCGAGTGAGGTAGGCCTTGGAAAATATTTCATTCTTACTGATGTGACAACAGAAAGCAGTCCAATAATATCTGGGAATGTTAACGCCTCGGTCAAATAGTTTAGATTCATTTCTTGCTTTTCTTGTTACAGGGATCCATTTACTCCCTGGAACCACCCCAGTCACGATATAAGTGGGGTTTCCTTTATTTGGCTTGCACCTGTTCTCTATCACATTTATCATCGGTGTCTCTACTCTGTTTTCCCATTGAACATTGCTGTGTTGTGTTTGTGGTGCAATGTTAGTAAACGTGAAGGTGGAATCTGCCTGATCCTGATCAGCAGCATACTGACGTGGAAACACATGACCTCGAGTATATTCAGTTCCAGTAGTTTTCTTGCTCTCTGCATAATCTCTGTTCACAGCCTGGTGAAAGAACTTGTAAAATTCATTAGAAGAGATCGCAGTCATCTCTGGACTCTCATTCATGTTTTCCAGCTGTTATGAATGGAGAGAAAGAAGCTGTTAGTCAGTGAAAACTCATTAAAACATCCTTCACAGGAATCAGAAACACTAAAATGTGCAGCACAGGAAGGTTTTAGCTTTCAAAGGGAGTTTGTGAAAAAGGTTTCCCTTGATGTTTACTTCATGGACAGAACACACTGAATTGTGAAGCAGGAAATGAAATGAAATAACAGAACGACTCAGTGACTCATTCTGATTCTGAGTGATACATTTAAAAAGGCTGAATCGTTTGTGAGCATCATGATCAGCTGGGGCTTTTTTTAAGGGCAGTCAAGCACCTCAGCAGATTCTCAGTCACACATGGCTTGTATCTACAATGCTCCACTCACCTGGGGCTCATTTTTCCACTCTTCACTTCGGTTGGAGTTCTGAGACCCAGTGTATTTGTAGGCTGAGTAGACTGGGATCCTCCGCACAGTGTCAAAGAGTGTTGCAAATCTGTATATGTTTTCCCAGCGCTGACAAATCGTCTTATACTGGGACCCTTGGAAAACTGTCGGTGTGGTGATGTTTCTTTGATTTGGGCTTCGGATGAAGAACTCGGAACATTGTCCAAAATTGCTCATCACCTCCATCAGGGTCAGTGAGGAGAAAGCGGAAAGCAGGAGCACCAGAGCGAGGAGCTTCATCCTGATGCACAGTGGAGAAGTGTTTGAGGAGCGTTTGTGGTGTTTGAGGTGATGGAATGCAGAAATCTACCTGGAAAAAGGAGAACTGAAGAACCATCGAATACATAAAATACATTTAAATTAAGGAGAGACCTGCTCTTATCAGTAGACCGACAGAAAGATGAGGTTTATGGGTGTCGACTCTTCATTTGACCAATTAGCATGAAATCCTTTGTCTACCTGTAACCAGTCATGAAACACTAGCCCTGTGCAGTGAACTGTTTAATGGCATCTAACACCTTGTTCTCTGAAGCTCTTCTCCCCAGCCGTGATGACCATAAACATATTACTCTGGACTCAGCTGTGTCTCTGTGAGTTTAACCTTTGTTGCTGGTTTTTTTTTTCTTCAGAAGGTAATATTTTCCACCACAACCACATCCTTCACACTTCCTGAAGTTACTAGGAGAGGTTACATTAAGATCAGACCTATGGATGTACTTTTGCTCTTTGCAATGATAAGTCAAAAATACACTGGTAAGTCAAAATGAATAAATATTACTATTATTTAAAAAAAAAAATCAAACTAAATTTCAAAAGAGACTGAAATAAGAATACTTTCTCATCAAATAACGGGGCAAATGTGTGTGCAAATATTTCTCAGATATCAAGAGACGATTGTGGTAATGAAGGGGTTTAACTTTATGGAGCATCATGAAAAATCATGGGCAATGCAAAAAATATTCAGATTTACAAAGCACTGTAATTCCTACACCCTTCACCTGATGTAAATACTCTTACATTAAAGCTGAATGTCTGAATATTGAGCTCATATTCATTTAACTTCAACCCAAATATATTTTATTAGACATATTTATGGAGCTGACTGGATGTGTATATTTTACTGATCAGTTCCCTGATATTGTGTTGTCGTCTAATCTGCCCTCCTTTGGAAAAACCTTGGACACTCCTGTATTAGACGACTGAAAATGATTTAAAAACTTGACTCGACTTTCATGCTTTTGTATTGTATTGGTTTACAAAAATGACATGAGAAACTCCTGCATAAAACAAAATCAATGTTCCTGTGATTTATAAAAATGTTCCTTCTGACACACAGGACTCTTGAATGTTAGACTAATACAGACTGAACGAGAGATGATGCATGAGTGGACCACACCTACTGATTTAATTGGACAGATCATGCATGATTTATTTATTTAACATTTACTCTTCAGATCTTGAAAGTAATTCATGCCCAGTATAAAAATGAATGAAACCAACCTCTTTCTCACCAGAAGCTGCTGGAACTTGATGTTGAAGTTCAGAAGGAGATGTGAGATGATTGCAGGAAGAGATCGGAGTCGAGTGGTCTTTATCTGGAGAAGGACATGTACACCGGTCACGTAGTGTTGTGGTCGAGAGGGGAGTGTAAAGAATAGTTCTGGTTTAAACCACTTGGGGCAGTTGTGTTAGAGGAAATAATCAGCTTCATGGTGGTAAGAGTAATTCCACTTCACTTCACCTGCATCACACCACCCTGTTGTAGATTATTTTCCTGTAATTGCACACAGTGTTGCATTTTATTCCATATTTCTTGCAGTCATGCTCATTAAGGGAAACTTAAGACAAGACTCAACATCTGTGTGGAGAAAAAAGAATGAAGCAAGCCATCATATCAACCTGGAATAAACTGTTGCTACTATAAGTTCACTGCTGCCTAGATGATGAAGTACTCTGTCTTGATCCAAGTGACGTCAGGAGGATCCTGCTCGGAGTCAACCCACGGAAAGCTTGTGCAGACCAACTAACGCATGTCCTCACAGACATTTATAACACCTTCCAGAGCCAAGCCATCGTACCCCTGTGCTTCAAGGCCACCACCATCATACCACTGCCGAAGAAGACACCAGCATCAACCCTTAATGACTACCGCCCTATAGCACTCACTTCCATCATGATGAAATACTAAGAGAAGCTGGTCAAGGACCACATAACATCAAGACTCTCTGAAACACTTGACCCACTCCAGTTTGCATACCGCCCTAACCGTTCCACTGATGACACCATATTGGCAGCACTGAGCCTGACACATCTGGAGAATAAGAACTGTTATTAAATGTTAATAAGAACTGGGGGAAGGTATGGCCAAATGATGACATAAGCAGTTTTGAGACCAAAAGATTGCTAGTTTGATTCCCTGGACCAGCACAAATGGCTGAAATGCCCTTGAGCAAGACACCTAACCCCCAGCTGCTCCCCAGGCTGCTCTGGGTATGTTGTATGTCACTCTGGATAAGAGCGTCTGCTAAATGCCTGGAATATAATGTTGAGTGGATGCTCTTCATTAATTTCAGTTCCACCTTCAATACAGTTATCCCCTAACATTTGGTTAGGAATCTTGGCTCACTGGGTCTCAACACGCTACTGTGTAACTAGAGACTAGACTCTCACACAGTCCCCAGACAGTACAAATTCAGGGGTGGGGAAAAAAAAAAACACTTCCGAGACCATCATCCTAAACACCAGGTATTCCCAGGGCTGTGTTCTGAGTCCTCTACTGTTCACCCTGAAGACGCATGACTGTTGTGCACAGTCCAACTCAAACTACATCATTCAGTTTGTGGATGACAACAGTGGTAGGCCTCATCAGCAATGACAGACTCAGCCTACAGGGAGGAAGTGAACCAACTCATTGCCTGGTGCAATAACAACCACCTGTTGTTGAATGTCAACAAGATGACGATCACTGTTGACTTCAGGAAGAAGCATGCAGCACACATGCCACTCACAATCAACTGCAACACTGTGGAGTCAGTTAGGAGTACCAGGTTCCTGAGGGTACACATCAGAGATGACTTAATGTGGTCTGCAAACACCACCTCCCTCATCAAGAGGGCACAGCAGTGACTGCACTTCCTGGAGCAATTGAGAAGAGCAAACCTTCCCCTCCTGTTCTCACCACATTCGACAGAGGCACTACAGAAAGTTTTCTGAAATGTACCAGCAGCAACTCAATCTGATATTGCAGCGGCACCACCTCAGACCTAGTGTCACTCTAGAGGGTGGTGAGGACAGATGAGAAAGTCATTGGGACCCCTCTCTCCCACCCATACAAGAGCTGTACCTAAAACACTGCCTGAACAGAGCCACCAATATAACCAGGAGATTCCACCCACCATGCCGATGGACTGTTTACGCTTCTGCCCTCTGGCAAATGCTACAGCAGCATGACGTGTAAAACTGCCAGATGCGTGTGCGTTGTATGATGACCATGTGTGATGGGTCGCGGAACCGGAGGTGCTCAGGCCCTTCATCACTGCTTGTGGCTATATTTTGTGTTTGTATTTAAGGCTTGTTGCTGTGTGCTTTGTCAAAGACTGATAATAAGCAGGCCCTGGTCCTGAGATTCATTGAACCCATGATGACTCCCATGCTGCCCAGCCTTTTCTCTTCTGCTCTGTGTACAAGGAACTGTCTGTATCTATTTATGTCAGTTTGCATGTTCCTGTATGGAAATCTGCAGTAAAAAGCTCAAACTCCTTCATTCCCAAGACTCTCCTTTGTCTGACGATATGAAATACAAGAAACAGGAAACAAAATCCTAATTTCTGCTTCGATCTGCATGACCCGTGGTCTGTAGGAGGCATCTGCATGATAAGAGAGTTACCACCGGGAGGGAAAATATGTAAAATAGGTTTAAATAAGTGTAAGCGTGAATGTAAAATGCCTCAGAGTGTGTTGTGGCTAAGCACGAGCGAGACCGACTGTGTTTCTGGAGCAATCGAGCTGCTCCCTCATGTGGAGTCGTGATGAGGAGGAGCTGGTTCTCGATGCTGCCGTCTCCTGGTGGTGAAGCACAATTTCAAGACAGACTTTTCGTTTTGTCTCATTCCGTTTTCACTCGGTCATGATTTTATAAATTCATTTTCAGTCTTTCGATTTCTTTATCTGTTCTCTTTATTATGTCCACACACCCAGACACACAGACATATCCAAACAGTCAGTTATTTCCTTCCAACACAGAGACAGACATCTGTCATTGTTGCTGGGATATTTATTCAGGAAATGATTACAAATCACAACTGGATGATTAACATCAATCATTGTACTAATATCAGTTAATAAATAAAGTCATAAAGACTGAAATCATTGGTTGGAATTGGGATTTATTTTTCTCTGTTTCAAAACAAAGTATTTTATGTGACTTGGCATAGATAAGTGACAAGTCTGCACCGCAAAGTTATTGCATTTGAATGCCGCTTTAGAAGTTTGAAATAAATGATTTTTTAAATTACAATAAAAAAAAAAATCACCTGTGTATTTATACTAAAGTAAAGCAGAGAGGTTTCACTTCTCCTTTGACGAGGCATCTGAGGTCATAGCAGGAGTGCAGCAGGAGCTTCATCAGACTGACGTTCACTCTCACTCTTACTGTGCCCCTCTGACTGGCCACGGAGTGTTTTGGGGCATTGACATAAACTGTAACATGGGTGGTGCAGTGGTTAGTACTGTCACCTCACAGCAAGAAGGTTCTGGGTTCGAACCTCGTGGTTGACTGGGGCCCTTCTGTGTGGAGTTTGCATGTAATCCTTGTGCCTGCATGGGTTTCCGCCCACAGTCCAAAGACATGCAGATTCGGTCAACTCTGTGAGTGTGAATGATTAACCCTGTCTCTCACATGAAGTCAGCTGGAATTGGCTCCAGCTTCCTCCACGACCCTGATGGAGAAGTGGTATAGAGGATGGATGGATAATACTAATAATCATAATAATAATAATAATAAAGGAGATGCATGAGAGCAGGTGTGTGCTTTATTTCAGCTGCAGTGTTTTTGCCCAGAACTCATGCACACGCGTAACTTTAGTGTAGAAAAAAAATTACACTCCTTTTGTTTTTGTTTTTTTCGTCTTTTTAACATTAACATTGAAACAACCGTCTGTTAATAATTTGTTAATTCTTTAACGTCACTGATGGTTTCTTCATGTTGAAGTTGAACCTCGGTTCATGTTACCTGATGCAGTAAACGTTAGTAGTGACACCAACATGGAGGCCGAGCAGTGCAATATATACAGGAATAAACAGACTTGCACATGAGTGATAGAAAACACAGCGTCTATAATAAACCTGTGGACAAAACTGAGGTGAGTTTATTCCTCAAGTCAGGACTTGGTGCTTTATCTCCACCGAAAGGAGCAGGAACAGCTTTAACACACAACAACATGGGACCAGAGAAGACCGTTTATTAGAGAAAGAAGAGCGAAGAAAGCCGTGATACCACTCTGAAATAAACTGTTCCTGAACGTCATCACTTATTCATTCCTGAAACGGTTGAATTTCGAACATCTTTAACGACCAGATCACTTTCCCCTGACCTCAACAAACATCAAATGACCATGAACCAGTTTCAAGAAGCTTGCAAAACCTGCAATTACAACACACTATTCTGAAAAAAAAAATCTCTAATCAGAAGAATCTAACAGAATAACGGTTTCTGAGAAAATTTCACAACAGTGAAACAGCTCAGCATTTTTATAAAGGAGCTGAAAACTCAGGTGACATTTCACCTTAAAACTTTGCAAAATGATGAGGCGACAAAACGACCAGTTTTGCAGCAAACAGTGAAGTTTTATTAAAAGATCTGTAGGATGATTAATAGAGAAATGCATCAGACAGATGAGACATAGGCTTTATTTATTTTCTTTAATAGTACCAGGATTAATGCAGCATTTTTTCCCTTTTCTTTAAAATCAGCATTCATTAAGCAAAACAGTTTTTATGCTTTTTTTTCGATCTAAAGAAAGAATTTCAGGTTAAGAAGAAGCTTAGCGATCAATTTGGTTTGTAACTGACTGCTAAACAAAATATTAGCGATAAGATTAAAAACAAATTTTAGCAGTCTAATCCTGGAAACACACTGAACGACTGATTATACAGATCAGAGAGTCGGCGATTCAGGTTGTCAAGGGAGGGTGTGCGGCGATCAAAGTTCACCATCTGAGTGATGTAGGCCTTTGATCTGTGTTCTTTAATATTGTTTCTATTGGTGCAACAGAAAGCGCTCCAATAATGACTGGGAATGTTAATTCCGTTTGTGTAACTGACGTTATTTCTTGTTATGGGTAACCACTGATTCCCAGGAACGACCCCGGTCACAATGTACGCCGGGTGATTTTGGTCTAGCCTGCAATCATCTCTCAAGTGTCTAAACATCTGTTGCTCCACTTGCCTTTCCCACGCCCCGTTGGCGTTTTGGGTTTGTGGTGCTATGTTGGTTAAAGTGAAAGTGGAATCTGCTTGAACCTGATCAGCAGCATAGCTATTTGGAAACACATGACCTCGAGGATAACCACTACCGACATAATCTGAGTCCACAGCCTGCTTCCTGATATCTCCGGGATCTCTCGGGGAATCAATCATCTCTTTGATTTTTTTATATTCAGGGATAGTTTCAAGCTGTTAAGGAGGAGAAATGAAACAGTAGTGAATTACACTGTTCATGATAAATAAAACACAAGAATCTGATTTTACAGAAATGAAACTCGTGGTGTGCTTTTAACTGCTGCATATTTACTGGATATTATCTGTGTACTTAAATGCTCCACATGTTAATAAATCAGTATTGTAACATTTAAACACACCGACTGACCTGAGGTTCAATTTTCCAGTCAGAACGTTGAGTGTTCACTTCCTTGATGAACGTATAGGCCGAGTAAACAGGGATCCTCCTCACAGTGTCATACACGGTGGCAAATCTGTAATTGTTTTCCAAGCGCTGACAAATCTTCTGATACTGACTTCCAGAGAAGACAGTCGGGACGATGATCTGATTTTGTTTTGCTGGGTTCCGGATGAAGAAGGAAGGACAGGATTGTTGGAAAGAACCCACCACCTCCGTCAGGGTCGGTGAGGAGAAAGCGGCGAGCAGGAGCACCAGAGCGAGGAGCTTCATCCTGATACACGGTGGAGGAGTGTGTGTGAGGAGTGTGTGATGATGGAGAGCAGAAATCTACCTGAGGACAAGAGGAACACAATCAATACTCAAGTTCATCATCTGAATCCGTCCATCAATCTGTTAATCATCGTTTTAAACAAAGAAACAAAAAAACAAATCAAACAAAATTAAAACAAACTGTCGTCTCCAATCTTCCATTTCATATCAAATCTCTTTAAACTCGGACAGTTTTGGTGTTTTCAGGTGATCTTTCTGCATCACAGCATGAGATTAAACACGGTTCACATGTGATCAGAAGTGGAGTCTCTCAGTTCACAACCTCTGTGGACGACAACTGACCTGAAGATTATTCTAAATATAACAGAAGTAATTTAAAAATTATTCATTTCTTAATGTCTTACATCGTTATTTAAAATAAATGTATAAAAACCAAATACATAAATAAAACATTTTCCCCAATATTTTATGTTTTCGGCAATAATTATCTGTGCAAGATTACAATCAGGACGGAACTGAGAGAGAGAGAGAGAGAGAGAGAGAGAGACTTTGACTTTTATGTGCTCTTTATTTACAACTGATAGTTAAAAGAAAATTATTTACATATTTACAGCAGAAAAAAAGATATTAAAGGTCACTGATCACCAGTGAAAATTGAGTTTGTTATCGTCCATTATAGAGAACAGTCCTTTGTTTGCGCACCAGGTTTTTTTTTTCCAAAGGTTTCTGTGTTCCTGTTGAATCTGTGGAATTCGTGCTCGAGTTTTATGCGTGATTCTGTCAGTGCTTTAAAGAAGTTCACAGTGTTCATGTCTTTTCCTTCAGTCTGTAAGATTTCCAGATCGCTACCTTTGCCTGTCCTGTCAGAAAGTTCACCAGAGTACAGAGCTCTCGGCGTGAGCTGGAATATTCGCATCCGAGGATGAATGTGGATTTTGAGAAGGGTGCTTCAGGCTTATTGATGGTTCTCTCCAGTGTGTTGAAGAGACGGTCCAGCCAGCAGCAGTCACTGAAGCAGTGGAACACAGTGTCTGGTAGTCCACAGACGTTGCAGAGGGAAGAGCTAGCGAGGTTGCCCTTGAACAGAAAGGTGTTCATTGGCATTGCAGCGTGGAGAACTCGCCACTGTAGGTCACCAGATCACTTTGGCAGTGGGCTCTTGTATAGCACTCTCCATGAGGGGGACTGAGGTGGAGATATGGGCAGGCGTGTTCGCCATTTTGTGTCTGTTCTGCTTTTCAGCTCTCTGGAAAGTTTGTTTTTTTAAACAGAGATTTATCGTTGTTTTTTTGTTGCTGTTGAAAGTGGGATATTTTTGACTATTTTATATGAGAGCAGTTGCCCTGTGATGTCTTCATCAGGGGCTTCACGGGGGGTTATGTACAGTTCCGGAAAGGACGTCTGTTCTGGACCTCCAGTTACATAGTCGTTTATAGTGATGTGGGAAACAGAGTTTTTACCATCTTTATTATGTTCCCCACAATCCTCTCTGATCTGCCCCGATCTCCTTGGTCAGTTGGGATGCTGGCAACCACTCTCTCTTTTCCTGGTCAAAGAGGTCTCTCACTTTTGCCTCTCCCACAGACACAAAGGTGGTGATCTCGCTGTTGGACATGGTCTGTTCAGGGAACCAGGTGTTGTAAAAGAGTGGCTCATTCAGACCGTAATGGTCTTTCCGATACACTCTAACCTGGCCCTAGGCTTTAAAGACAGTCCTGTAAAAGGTTCTGTCTGGCACAGTCTTTGTAGTATTAGTGGACATTAAGAACATCTGTCTGTCGAGTCCCATTCTGCCTGCAAATCTCAGTACTGAGAGTCCAAACCTCACCCACGGTACAGTGTCAGGACTGTACAGCAGTTTGTAGGCTCATGACCTTCAATTTGGACTGAAGTTGGATCAGACTCTGCCCACCCTCACACGCTGGTAAACTCAGTGCACCGGCTGGTAACCAGTGGTGACTGTACCATACAAAGTCCACAAAGCACTTCTGGAGTCAATGTAGTAGCTCT
>JAOBRE010000023.1:5019301-5030080 GCA_027574745.1 Occidentarius platypogon
CTCAAACCAGTCCATCTGGCTCAAACCAACACCCATGCCACAGCGAAAGAAAGTCACACTTTGAGATCACAATTTTTCCCGTTCTGATGTTTGAACATTGTGAACATGAACTGAAGCTCTTGATTTGGATCTGCGTGATTTGATGCATCGTGCTGCTGTCGAAGGATCGGCCGATTTAGAGAACAGCAGGTGTAATGTATGGATGTTCCTAATAATGTGGCCAGTGAGTGTATATCAATATATCTGCACTTATCTTGTTCCCTTGCATGACTAAGCTAAGGTGGCCATGAATTAATGATCTCATTCCCATGACTGGCAACACATTAGGATCTTGTTCCTACACTTCAATAAATCCTGGTCATGTATCATTTTTATTAAGTAGGGACATCACCAGCAGGGCTTATAATCTAATCCTTCAGTATCGATCTAAATTTATCTACAATAATTTTTTTTTTAAGTTTTGCATTTAGAATGTTTGTTCAGTGACTATATATTTACTGAAACAATTACTCTCCTTTCCTCCCCCAACAACAAAGATTGATCTTGATTACAACCAGTTTCAATGGGCACCAGTAAATGTGCCATCCAAAGTTGCAACAGGAGATAGTTATGAGTCTGTTACCAAAACTATGAAGACAACATCCTCTACCTCTGCCTCTTCATCTGCCCATTATGAAACCACTGAGCAATTTCCTCCTCCACCACCAACCGCTGACCACCTCCAGGTCCCTGTTGAAGTCCCAGAGCGTTGTACTTCTCCCCAGCCACTTGATCAACATGTTCCCCAAAAATATCCAATCAGCAAGGAGCAGTATTCCAAGCAGAGGAACCTCTATGAGCTGAAACGCTTGTACAAGCATATCCATCCAGAGGTGCGCAGAAACCTAGAGCGGGACTTCATTACTGAAATGGAGCGCTCTCACATGGACAGTGATGAGGAAGTTAGCGGCGATGTGCAGCAAGTGCGCTACGTGTTTGAGAACAACGGCAGCAGTCCTGGGAAATGTATGAGCCCAGAGAGAGAGTATCTGGAATGGGATGAGATTCTGAAAGGTGAGGTGCAATCTATGCGTTGGATGTTTGAGAACAAGCCACTTGATGCCATCAAAGATGACACACCAGATGAGAACGAAAGCCGAAACATCGCGCAGCAGGAAATCATTGCTGGGAAAGATGTTAAATATACAACTTGGATGTTTGAAACACAACCTATTGATGCTCTGGGAACAGAAACCCCCGACTCAGTAGAGCATAGTAGAAAACTAACAGATCTAGCAAGAGGAGATGTGCAAACTGCAACCTGGTTATTTGAGACGCAGCCTCTGGACTGTATGAATAAAATTTACCAAGAGGATGATGAAGAGGAGCAGGTGGTGTATACGAAAGACATTGCAGGAGGAGATGTAAAAACTGCCAGATACTTGTTTGAAACTCAGCATCTTGATTCCCTTGGCCACACTGAGACAATTGATGAATCACACTTCCTACAACTGAAGTCAGAACTGGAAGAGATTAAAGGTGAAGTCAAAACTACAACAAAAATGTTTGAGACACAACCTTTGTGTGTCATTCGGGGAGATTCTGGTGAGATGTTGGAGATTACAACCGTGCGACGTGAAGAAACCGAAAAAGGTGATGTAAAAACATCCCGCTGGCTTTTTGAAACCCAGCCGCTGGACATGATCAACAAAGACCCAACTAAAGTTAAGATCATTTGTGGAGTGTCCATGGAAGAAAACTATCAGGGTGGGGTGAATCGAGGTAGGTGGCTTTTTGAGACAAAGACCTTGGATCAAATCAAAGATGAAGAATTGGAAAACACCAAAACTCAAAAAGAGGAGATAATAGGAGCAGATGTTAAGAGACATTGCATGGTCTTTGAGACACAGCCCATGGATACTTTAAAAGACCATACCAATGCCAGGCCATCTGAACCAGAAGAGATCATTGGAGGTGATGTAACATCAGCC
The DNA here is from genome assembly GCA_027574745.1 of Occidentarius platypogon. Classification (NCBI taxonomy): domain Eukaryota; kingdom Metazoa; phylum Chordata; class Actinopteri; order Siluriformes; family Ariidae; genus Occidentarius; species Occidentarius platypogon. The sequence goes on from JAOBRE010000023.1 coordinate 5,021,272, forward strand.
AGGCATTTGTTTGAGACTGTGCCAATGGAAAATCTGAAGGAGTTGCCTGAAGTTGGGAAACTACAAAAGGTCGTTGCATTGGAGGAGGAGAAAGGTGATGTGAGGCATCAGAGATGGTTATTCGAGAGTAAGCCTCTTGAGCAAATTAGGGAGGACAAAAAAGAAGTCACACGAACGGTTAAGCTTCAGGAGATAGACAGGGGTGATGTCATCAACTGCAAGGAGATATTTGAGACCATGGACCTAAGCAAGTGCACAGACACACACAAGATAGCAGTGGAAGGTGTCACGAGTGGATCGGTGAAATCAAACAAAGTACTCTTTGAATCCACACCCTTGTATGCCGTACAGGACAGCTCAGGACATTACCACGAAGTCAAAACGGTACGACGTGAAGAAATTGTCAAGGGCGACGTACGAAGCTGCAAGTGGATGTTCGAGACTCGGCCAATCGACCAGTTTGATGACAGTCTAAACAAATTCCAAATTATCAAGGGAATTTCAAAACAGGAGATTCAATCAGGGGATGTCAAAACAGCCAAATGGTTGTTCGAAACTCAGCCTCTTGATGGGATCAAATATTTCAGTAGCACGGAAGAAGAGGAGAACGGAATGAACAAGGCCACTGAGATCCAAAAGGGTGATGTCAAAACTTGCAGGTGGCTGTTTGAGACTCAGCCGATGGATGAGCTATATGAGAAAGCGGAGGTAAAAACAGAGGACGACACCGAGATCCATAAAGGTGACGTTAAAACCTGTACCTGGCTTTTTGAGACCCAGACCCTTGACAGTATCAAAGATGAATCTGAAACCATTTTAAAAACTTGTACAGTCAAACAAGAGGATGTGCAAGGCAAGGATGTACGTCTGGCCCGCTTTCTCTTTGAAACTGAAAACCTGGAGAATATTCAAGGAGGTGAGGATCAGAGTAACTTTAAACGAGTCACACAGATCGATGTCCAGTCTGGAGATGTATCAAGAATGAAGTATATATTTGAGACCCAGGCACCTGACATCATGACCTCCACTTCTGAGGAGACCATGCAGAAGCTAAAGTCTCGTCAGACTGAGGATATCCAGAAAGGAAATGTTGTCAACTGCACCTGGATGTTTGAAAATCAACCAATTGATTCCATCAAGGAGAACACTGAAGAATCCAAAGAGGTGCGTACAGTGACAGATGTTCAAGGAGGGAATGTTGACAAAGGTCGTTTCATCTTTGAAACCTATTCCCTGGATAAGATTCAAGAGGATTCTTCTGAGACAGAGATCAGCAAACTTCAGCGCATCATACGAGAGGAGATTGAAAAAGGAGATGTGAAAAACTACACCATGATGTTTGAGACCCAACCGTTGTATGCTATTCGAGACAAAGAAGGACACTTTCATGAAGTTACTACAGTCACAAAAGAGGAAATTCTGAGAGGTGATGTCATCGGGGCAAGATGGTTGTTTGAGACAAAGCCACTGGACTCAATAAAAGACGAAGATGAGGTTTATCTCATCAAAGCCGTTACTGAGGAAGATATACAGAAAGGCGATGTGACTACAGCAAGGTGGAGGTTTGAAACACAACCGCTTGATGAAATTTCTGAGGATATGAAGGTTACTCTAAAGACAGTTGCAGATATTAAGGGTGGAGATGTTAAAACAAACATGCAGCGCTTTGAAAACGACGACGTCTCTCAGAAATACGTGAGAACCGTTAGCGTAAGTGAAATACAAAAAGGTGACGTGAGAAGCGCCACATGGATGTTTGAAACGCGTACAATTGACAAGATCCGTGGAGAGGGATCCGAATACGAGGATATGGAAAAAGTGACACGAGAGGAAGTGCTGAAGGGTGATGTTAAACAGTCAGTGTGGCTTTTTGAAAAAGAGCCTCTTGATCGCATCAAGGACAGTGATGGAACAGAAATCATGATTTCTCGTGAGGAAATTCCCAGAGCTGACGTCAAGACGACAACATGGCTTTTTGAAACTACTCCGCTGACCGAGTTCAACGAAACCAACGTAGAGAGGACCGAGATCATCGGCAAAAGTGTCAAGGAGACGTTAGAGGAACTTTACAGTCAGAAAATGGTTGACTCCCATGGGGTAATTATAGAAGCAGACGAGATTGGCGATGTTAGGATGGCCAAGTACAAACTGCTGAATCAGGAGACTCCAGAGATCCAGAGAGAGGAGGTTATACGAGGAGACCTGAATAACATCATGATGAACCTGCTCAATAGACGCGAGACCACAGAGAGAGGCATCACCATTGATGCAGAGGAGAGGGGAAATATCAACACAACTGTCAAACAGCTCTTTAGTCAAGATAAAGATGTTGATATTGAGAAGGAAGAAATCGTTAGAGGCGACATACAAGAAGCGATCAACAACCTGCTAAAGAAGGACGGGACAGCCAAACGTGGCATTTTAATTCAGGAAGATGAGAAAGGAGACGTGAGGATGACCATATACTCCCTGTTGAACAAGGAAGAAGAAAGTGGACTTGTAAAAGAGGACGTCGTTAAAGGAAATGTCCGTGGGACTCTGCATAGGCTCTTGTACAACAGTGATGCCAAAGACCAGTCCTCTAAAATACAAATAAGTGATACAGAGAGAGGTAATGTGAGTTTCTATTCAACTTGTATCGAGTCTGGAGCACTGGACTACCTTAGACAACTTCAGTTAGGATCAGATGAAACATATAATGAAACAAGTAAAGAAAAGATTATTGGAGGTGATGTGGAGCATACAAAATTGATCCTGAAGAACAGTCGTCATGCAATTGGACGAACTGTGGCTGAAGACGATATCGTTCCTGGGGATGTTCACAACACAGTGCAAGTTTTTATGATGGAACCAGTCCTGTCTTTGCACAATGTTGAGAAGGAAGAAATTGTAAAGGGAGACTTGAGAGCAGCACTTGACTCACTCACACAAGCAGTGAATCAGCACAAAGTTGTTGAAAAAGAGGAGGTGGTCAAAGGCGACATCAACACCACACTCAGATCTTTGGAAGAAGCCCAGAACCAACTCAAAGAAATGGAGAAACCTGAGATTGTCCGTGGGGACATTAGGGGTGCCCTTGAAAGTCTTGAACGATCAACCACTGCTAAGACTGAAGTAATTATTGAGGATGTAGTGGCTGGTGATATTAAGGGAACTTTAAAATCCCTTGAAGAGGCAAAGCAGGCAGTAAAAGAGGTTGAGAAAGAGGAAATTGTTAGAGGTGACATCCAGGCAGCTTTACTGAATTTACAAGAAGCATCTACTGAGAAGAAACTCATCCAGCATCAAGTGAGTGAGCAGGGTGACGTAAAGGGCACCATCCAGCTCCTACTGGAACCAGTCTCCTCACCACAGTTGCAAAGAAGAGCTAGCGCAGAAGGTGATGTTAAAATGTCAATAAAATCTCTTTATGAGCAAGAACAAACCCAGATAGATAAGGAGGAGGTGATCAAGGGAGATGTTCATGAAACCATCAAATGTCTTATGAAGAAGAAAGAACAATCAAGCCATAAGTCAAAAGTAAATCCTTCCAGTAGAGTTAAATCTTCCAAAAGTATTTCTCAGGAAGAAGTTTGTGAATGCCCTGCTCCACCCAAGGTTGAGCCCTCAAATCCACACTCTTCAAAAAATCTGCCCAAGAGAATTGAAACAGGTGTGAACACACAAAAGCAAACAGAGGTCAAGACTGATCAATGTCAGATCTTAACTCGAGAGCAAAGCTCTGAAACCAAACATATGACATCAGTTGGTCAATCGGAATCATCCCAGTTCTCACAGAAGATAAATGTAAAAGAGCAGCAACAAAAGCAAAAACAAAACCCTGGTCCTGCAATCATAAAGAAACGTGTGGGAAAACAGACAGGTGAGAAAAAGGCTGAAAGCGCTGCTGTTTGCGACACAAAACAAACAACTGAAACCGCAAAGCAAACACAAGAAATAAAGACGGTCACACAGGTTCAGACCAAAGTAACAACAGAGCACACCACCATTACACAAAAGAACACCAAGAGTTTATCATCAGAACAAAATGTCAAGAGTCTAAAGACTGAGCAGAACATCAAGAGTCTGAACCGCAACCTGAATCCAAAGGGAATGATCAAAAAGAAATCTCAACCAGAAATTCACTTCCCCCCTCCTCCAACCTCTCCTCCACCACCTTCTGAGTCCGAGTTCTCTCTTCCTCCTCCTCCACCTCCAGTCACAGAGCCTTTTATCTCTCCTCATTCTCATCTGGCCATGAGGCAGGATAGTGACCCTTCCCTTCCACCACCTCCTCCCCCTGCCATTGAAGCAGAGGCTGAGTTCTTTCCCCCACCTCCCCAAGACTTCCTCCCACCTCCACCATCGCAACAAGAACTCAACTCAGCGACTCAGCCAAATCTTGGAAAGCCAAAGGGCCGACCTCTATTCAAAGTGCCTAAGCCTGAGCCTCCTAAGCAGACAGATCCACCCAAGATTAAGTGGCAGAAAAAACAAACTGCTCCTGCTCCCCCACCACAACCACCTGTGCTTGAACAGACGGAAAAAGAAGCAAAACATACTGCAACAGTCACAGAAACCAAAGCAAGGGACAAAAAGCATGATGTAAATATTAAGTCAACCGAGATGCCACTTCCACCAGTCACTAAAGTTCCCTCAAAAATCCCAGTGCAGATACCAGAGCCGGAGGAACCCCCGCGACCTAAGAAAGTATTTATTCCTCCATCCCCAGAGCCTGCTATTGAGCCAAAGCCCAGACCTTATGCAAGGAAATTCAAAACACCGCTCATGCTGGCAGAAGAAAAATACCGCAAACAAAGAGATGAAGCTGAGAAAAGTAAGACAGAATCTACTCCAACATCTCCTGAAAGCATCAAGATTGAGGACTTGGATGTGGTGAATACAGAAGCAGAGTTGACCACAGACAAACTCTCACAGTCACAAATTACAGCTGAAACACAGCAGGCACATCCTAGTGAACCAGAGCCAGTCACGGTGCCCAAAGGGCCAGCTGCAGGAACACCGGAACAATCTGCCCCAAAAACAGCTCACCCCCTACAAAGGGTCCCTACAACCTTTCAGTTGAGCAAACCTTCCTTTCCCAAAGTAGGTAAGAAAACTGCTGTTACTACAGATAAAAAGCAAGCGATCCAAGCTACAGCTGAAATCAAAGTTCAGCCAACATCACTAATCCCTCCTTTACCAGCAACTGAGCACCTTGAAAATGTAAAGGCAAGTTCTCACACATCTACATCCAAGCAAACCATTACTCAAGTTCAATCTAAGCAACAAATCTCAGCAAATATTCAGTGTCAACATACTGGCTCTATAAAAGCTGAAGAAACTGTAACTGAAGAAACAAAGAAGGCTCCCCCACAACCGACAAAGATCCCAAAAGTGACCCCAAGCTTCAAAGTTAAAACATTTAAGATGCCCAATCAGGAGAAGCTGGAAGAAAAGAAGGAATCAACCCAGAAAGAGCAAACAGTTATATCTCAGGTCTGTGCAGATCAGGCTTCCTCCAAAATGGAAAAGCAAGAGCAAGTAGACCAAATCACCAAGGACATAAAGCTGGAGATGGATCTGAAAAAAGTCAAACAAAAGCCAAAAAAGCAGCTGCCTACTGTGGCACCAAAACCATCAGTGGAGATGCATCATATTCTCCCAGCCGTGTCTAAGGAGGTTCATCAGCAAGGGTCAGGACAAACAGTTATTCAATCTCAACAGACTATTAAGGAGGAACATGTTCTGGTACATGAGGAGAAGGTCAGTCAGAGCTCAGTTCAACAGCAAAATATTCATCAAAAGGGAAAATTTCAGATCAAGAAACAAATAAGGGGTTCTGAAATACCAGCAGGTGAGGTGGAGGCTAGTAAACAGCACTCACAAAAAGAATCCTACCAGATGGAGATTAAGGAAACTGCAGCTGAGACATCAGATATCCAGAAGCATGAGGAGATGCAAAAATTGCTGAGTCATATCAAGGTGATGCAGGAATCAGGGGGGAAAATGGATGCCAAGTCAGTCAAAGTAATGTTGAGTATGATCCCAGAATGGTTGCTAGGAGCTGCCGAAAAGGTAGAACTAAGCCGTGCACAGTACAACAAGCAAAAACTTCAGGAGATCATCATGTATGTGAGGAACCTTGCTCAAATAAAACTTACTTTTTTAGAGGCAAATTTGGCTGCACTGGAGAAGACAGAGTCTAAGCCAGTAGAGGAGAAGAAAGCTGTTGGTGGCACAACACAGAAAATATCGAAAATAAGCATTGGTTCAGCTAAAGTGGAATCTCAGAAAAAAACAACTGTTCAAGACATTAAAAGTACAGAGTTCAAAACAATGCCTCCAGAGCTTAGAATGAGAACACCATCTCCTACATATATTTGCATTGAGACTGCCAGAAGAACAGACTCTCCTCTGCAAGTTACCCCCTCTCCTCCACCATACAGGTCAGGTGCTACCCCAACACCCCCACCTCGTTGGTCTGAAACCTCTACAAATATTAGCCGAGCTACACCATCTCCAACTATTAGTCGCTCAGAGAAGCTAGCCAAACTAAGAGACACAACTGCCAAGCTCTCTCATGGTGCATCCCCTCTTTCAACTGCTTTGCCTGAGCAAGTTATTGTGCAAGGTCAAATGGAGGAGTCTCACTTGTCCAGCCACCAGGAAATCAGTTTTGAGACCCACCTGATGGAGTCATCTATGCTGCAGTCATCCGTGGAGCCCAATGAAGACTCCATGAGGAGTGTTAAAGACAAGAGAGAGTTTTTTGAGGAGGCACAGAAGGCAGAGATGAACCGCCACTATATGCGGAAAGATCCTATTGATATCCCAGACCGCCTGGGGCCAGAAGAGGATGACGAGAAAGAGATTCCTATTGATGTCCATGACAGAATGAAAGAGGACATGCCCAGGGTTGACCTGTCCAGACTTGTCAATAAATTTGAATCCCCAAAGCCCAAAGTGTATATAAGGAAGGATCCAATTCTTATTCCTGAGAGACTTGGTAGTGATACTGAGGATGCAGAGCATGAACCAGAGAAAAAACCTTCCCGGGTGGAAGAGATGCCATCCTTCGATATCAAGGCCCTGAAGAATGTTTTTGAAATGGGTGACCAGGCCCACCAATATCTCCGAGAGGACAGAAAGAATCTTGAGATGCGGGAGGAATCGACAGAACCCACCGGGTTCTCTGAGAAAAACTCTGTTACAGAGCACTTCTCAACCGTTGATGAGTTTGGTAACACGGTGGTGGGATCAAGGAGCCATAGTACCTCTCATTCTCAGAGTGTAACCACACGTCGCGATCCACCAACATATGCAGATGTGGTACGAGGGAAGGTTCATGTCCTGGATGTTCCACCTGAGGCTTCAGCAGAACAACTTCTGAAGAATTTCCAGCAGTCCTGGGCAGATAGTGAAAATGTTTTCAAGAACCTGGGATTCAGTGTCTCGGAACAGCATACCTCTCAGAGTGCATCACATCAACAGCACACTGTTGTCACTGGTAAAATTGTGTGATGAGGCATGGAAACACTAATGAGTGTAAGGAGTGTTTACTAAAACATCACTGGTGTGTTGATAAATAGGAATTTTGAATCATTTTAAAGCGATTTTCCCACTGGATTTTACTTTGATTTAAATAACTACTAGCTGTTGTGGAAATTTGTTTGAATGCATTGTACTACTCCAGTAACTCGCGTGTTTGCACATTTTACTCGTTCTTGTTGTTGCTCCGCTAGCCCATTAACATGATGACTGCTATTGACATTGCTTGTATTTATATTAGATTCAAAAATTTTAATATTAGTATTGAATTTCCATTTATCGACCACTTTCTCTCTTACAGAAAATAAGGGTGTCAGACAACGAACTATGTCGGGTATGTCGGAAGAAGGTGTATCCCATGGAGTCTCTCATAGCAGACAAACAAAACTTTCATAAAAGCTGCTTCAGGTGTGCCCACTGTAACAGCCAGCTCAGGTACGTAAATCATCATCATTACATCAGTGGCATTTTTACATTACATTACATCTTAACCAGTTTCATGACGTAGTCACCTGGAATGCTTTTCAATTAGCAGGTGAGCCTCGTCAAAACTTAAATGAGTGGACGAGTTTCTCGCCGCCTTAACGTTTTTGAGATCAAATAATAAAAATACAAATAATAAAATGGCTCTATTCGACACCACAACGACAGTAAATCCATATTATGTCAAGAACCGCTCGGCTAAGTAAAGAGAAACAACATCCATCATTACTTTAAGACGTGAAGTGTCTTAATAAAGGAAAATAAAGAATGAACATTGAAGTAGAAGGTGTGTCCAAACTTTTGACTGGTACTATAGATCAGTGTTTCCCAACCTTTCTTGAGCCACGGCACACCACCAAACAACGATAATCTAGTCTCAATTTACTCACAATTTCCTTAATGGGAAACCTGGGCCTGTTTTAGTTGAACACAAAGCTGATATACTCGTAGGAATTGAAGAGACACACACAAAGATCTTCAACAGCTCGGAGTCACTCTCCTTTTTTTGTTTTTATACATGGGTGCAAGTATAACATTTTCAAAAACCTGCAGACGTGCATGGTGCAGCCATGCGGGGGGGTTACAAAGGGGGGTGAGCCCCCGTTAGGGCTCGAAAAAACATTTAAATTACAAGTTAAAATGGTTGTCTCTCATGCAATCTCATGCAAATAGTTATATGATTTGCATATTCACATCAAATGTTTAATACATTTCATCAATTCTCTCATCTCATCTCATTATCTGTAGCCGCTTTATCCTGTTCTACAGGGTCGCAGGCAAGCTGGAGCCTATCCCA
>JAOBRE010000023.1:5475260-5485308 GCA_027574745.1 Occidentarius platypogon
ACGCTAGGAAAAACAAAGCCTCTGATTGGTCAGAACGCGTTGATGGTTTCAAGGCGCCCCGTGGAGACCGCGCTGCGTGCTAAAGCTTGAATGAGGGAAGGAGGTGGGAGGCTGGAAACCGTCTCCTCCTCAGCGCGAGGCCGATGTGGAGAGAGTCGGCGGGCGCGAGTGACCAGTTCCTGAGGTAAAGTTAGACACCGGTGTTGTTGGGGACTGAATGAGCTGAAAAGGTTGGTTCGAGGGGGAAAAAAAAGCCCCAAAACAGTTTTCTGGTTATGACAATGAAGTCGCGAAATAAGCGCACGGACACTTGAGTTTTGTGGAGAAAGAAGCTGGATGTTATTAAGTTTGTGAATAACGTTCTCTGTGAGAGAGAGAGAGAGAGAGAGAGAGAGAGAGAGTCGGCGCTGCTGCTTCATCCGGGGACTTTCCTCGTTATTGAGTCTCAGAACTCTGATTTTTCGTCGGATATATATTTTTCAAGTAAGTGAAAATTTGTTTTAACTCATTCCATTGAGTCTTAAGTGTATCAGTTAGCCTATACAGGGAAGTTTGTGTAGTTAATGGGATACAAGAGTGTGAACTATACCAAACTCAAACTCAATGACTGGATCCTAAATGGCTTTCTGTCGGTCTGTAGTGCACTGTGTAGGGTGTGGGAGCCATTATTTTATCACATTTATATCTAGTGAACATGTAGGAGCGGTTTGAAATGCAGCCATGCTTCGTGCCTGTGTGTGACTAACGAATTAACTAACTCGCGACGTGTGCGGTTCACTTTTTTTTCCAGGATGGCGGCGGCAGCGGTGTTTTTTCTGCTCCTGAGATCGACTTGTGGTCAGTACCACGGTGAGAAGGGGATCTCAGTGCCAGAGCACGGTTTCTGCCAGCCCATCTCTATCCCTCTGTGCACGGACATCCAGTACAACCAGACCATCATGCCAAACCTCTTGGGTCACACGAACCAAGAGGATGCTGGTTTGGAGGTGCACCAGTTCTACCCACTGGTTAAAGTGCAGTGCTCGCCGGATCTCAAGTTCTTCCTGTGCTCCATGTACGCGCCGGTGTGCACCGTGCTGGAGCAGGCCATCCCTCCGTGCCGCTCTCTCTGCGAGCGGGCACGCCAAGGCTGCTAGGCGCTCATGAATAAGTTTGGCTTCCAGTGGCCCGAGCGGCTGCGGTGCGAGAACTTCCCAGTGCACGGAGCAGGAGAGATCTGCGTTGGACAGAACACGTCGGACACCGGGAAGCCGACGTTAGAACCGACGCAGAAGGATAATTTCACACCGCGCCCGACTGATAGGTTGGGTCACCCTTTCTCGTGCCCGCTTCAGCTCCGTGTGCCTTCCTACCTCAATTATAAATTTTTGGGAGCCAAAGATTGCGGCGCACCCTGCGAACATTCACAGCCGCATGGACTTATGTATTTCAAAGAGGAAGAGGTGAAGTTTGGGCGCCTTTGGGTCGGGATTTGGTCCATACTGTGCTGCCTGAGTACTCTCTTTACAGTCCTGACTTACCTCGTGGACATGCGGCGCTTCCGTTATCCGGAGAGACCCATCATTTTTCTGTCCGGCTGTTACTTCATGGTAGCCGTGGCCTATGTTACTGGGTTCCTCCTAGAGGACCAGGTGGTGTGCATTGGCAAGTTCGAGGACGGTGGCTACAGAACGGTGGCACAGGGAACCAAAAAAGAGGGATGCACCATCTTGTTTATGATCCTCTACTTCTTTGGGATGGCCAGCTCCATCTGGTGGGTGATCCTGTCTCTGACCTGGTTCCTTTCCGCTGGCATGAAGTGGGGACATGAAGCCATTGAGGCTAACTCGCAGTACTTCCATTTGGCAGCATGGGCGGTACCTGCTGTGAAGACCATCACGGTGCTGGCACTTGGCCAGGTGGATGGTGACCTACTGACGGGCGTCTGTTTTGTAGGCATCCACGATGTAGTGGCACTGCGTGGCTTCGTCCTCGCGCCTCTCTTTGTCTACCTCTTCATTGGGACGTCCTTCTTGTTGGCCGGATTTGTTTCTCTGTTCCGCATCCGCACCATCATGAAGCACGATGGTACCAAGACGGAGAAGCTGGAGAAACTGATGGTGCGCATCGGCGTCTTCAGCGTGCTCTACACCGTCCCTGCAACCATAGTCATCGCGTGCTACTTCTACGAACAAGCCTTCCGCGAGCAGTGGGAGAAGACGTGGCACATGCAGACGTGCAAACGCTTCGCTGTGCCGTGTCCAGCCGCAGACTTCGCGCCCATGTCCCCAGATTTCACAGTCTTCATGATCAAGTACCTTATGACCATGATTGTCGGGATCACATCCGGTTTCTGGATCTGGTCCGGGAAGACGCTGCAGTCATGGCGCAGGTTCTACAAGCGGCTCGGAAATGGGCAGGGCGAGACGACCGTGTGAATTTGAATAAACGTTCGGGACTGACGAACAGCCAGCTTGCGTGTCTCAGACCTGCAGCATGGATTTTTAAAAAAATCAGACTTCTGTGACATACGATGCCTGCAGGAGGATTTTGCTCAGATAATCCACCCACACCAAAAAAGATTGCCTTGTGACATTTTAAATACTTGAACTTTTGGTGCTGACTGTCTACACTTTTTCTACAACTTTTGCATGGCTTCAAAGGACTTTTTTTTTGTTTGTTTGTTTTTGTTTTTTAAACTGTTCAAAAATTGCTTTTTTTTTTTTTTATAAAGGAAAAAAAAAAACACTTCTGTGCCTTGTCAAAAATACATTTGTGTTGACACTATGATGGCGAGAGAATAGTTTCTGCAGTGGCCAATATTTTGTATTTTAATCTTTCGCCTTGTAATGTTGTCCAGACCCTGTATGAATTTTTTGTTTGTTTGTTTGTTTTTGGCACAGATAGTGCAGGATTTTTGTAGGCGTTTGTCCTTTTAAACCTAGATAAACTCAGTTCATGCAACTGTAAGACTTTTGTGGTTTAGTGAAGAATTGAAACTGACAGGCTCTGATGATGTGGCTGTGATTGATGGGATTAAATGTAGGAGTGAATGGGAGGGAGGGGAAAAAATCTTTTTGTTTTAATGTCATATTACTGTTTTAAAGACATGTATTTATTTAAAGTAATCATCTTTTTAAGTCCATATTCTCCATTCAGCAGTTTCACTTAATAAAGTGAGTAGGTTTTTAGAACTTCTTGAGGTATTGATTCTCCCCGAATCAATAACGTTTTTCTCTTTAATTTGACTGAAAAAAAAAATCAGCCCTTCAGCACAGTTTATTTTATAAACTAGTTCAATTGGGAAACATTTGTATAAATGTGTAGAATGATCTTGTGGCTCGTTATTGGATCCATAGACTTTCATTAGATTCTAGTCCAGGCATAATAACTTTCAGGAAGTTTGCTTGTGAGTTCCCGGACCTCAATTTAAGAACCATGTTGCCATGTCTGTTCTCATTCGAGGAACTGAGCCTAGTTTTGAATCCCAATAGACCGTGTTGTATTGTGATTTGGTCAATTTATGTATCCATTTGCACAAATTTGCATTGAATTGTTTCTCTACTTTCAGCTGAATTGGTAATAACTGATTGTATCTTTTAAAGTTCTACCACACTAACAGCTCCTTTTACAGGCCTTTTTGTATTTATTTATTCACTGATTTGAGTTTCCACAGAGTCTGAGAACTTGACAGTTATTTGCTTGCAAGTTATTTAGGAAGAATAAACATTGCTTTTAAGAAGCAGGCAGAGATAAAAGAGTGGACACAATAACAGGAGATAATCAGGAGCTGGTGTGAAGTCCGTCACGCTGCTTTCGAGGTGACGAGAAGAGCGGAGATGCGGCGACGGAGGCACACGATACCTCGACTTTCCTTGCGTCGTGTGCTGAAACACAGTAGCTCAACATTCCTCAGTTTAAGGTAAAAGCTTAACCTTTTGTTTGGATTTGTGTTGGGGGTTGTTGGGGTTCCTGTATCCAATGAGTCAGAGAGGATTAGCTCAGAGGGGGGTTGGGGCTGAAGGCTCGACACGGAAACTTCCAGTGTTTAATGTCTGAGATACACCACATGCTGTGGACATTCCTTTTTAAATACCATGTAATACAACAGATGCGTCATTCTTTCATTAAGTTTCATTTCTGGGAATATGAAAGACCAAAATGAGAGAAGTTACACAATCAGATGTTCCTTACATGTGTGGGACGTGTGCTTTGTCAACACTTCACGACGTTATTTTTCACACGTGGACTTGTGAACTATCGTGCAAATGGTTTTTATTTATCCATGCAATATGTGATCACATACTATTCATGTGTGTTTAATTGAATTTTCATGTACAAATACCTGGATGAAATTCATGATCACATGACTCGCACAATCATGTCAAGAAAAGCTTGAGTCATTGGGAGATTTGTACTATTGAGTATTATTGAAATTGAATACTTGGACTCTTACTCATATAATTGAGTAGATACTATTTACTCCTTACATTTTTATTTTGTTCTTTAAACTGTTCATTAAATTAAAAAAAAAACTTTTTTTTTCCCTTTACAAGGTAAATGAAATTACCTTGATTGTTGATTTGTCCGAGTAGAATATTGATTAAACATTATTAAAATGAATAAATAGATGAGAAGAATTTCTCACCCTTGATTTTTAAAAACCTAAAAAGTAACTTAACTGTACAAACCCACAAAGTACACTTTCTGTGTAATTTTCTACCCCATGTGACACGAAGTGCAAAACTGATGCTAAAAATAAAAGATTATGATCCTGTACTAATTAAATCAGGTCATACCTCACAATATGACTAACCTTGAAAGCATGTAAAAAAAAAAATGGATTTGTCTTTTGAAGTGTTAATTATCTCAGTGTTTTGTTTAATTGCATGTCGTTCATTCCACTGCACACACGCACAACAGGAAGTGGAACCACAGATTAAATTATTTTGTTACCAAACTTAACATCTGATCCTGTGATTATGACATTGCAGACATATGAGCCCCCAAACTGCTGTTCAGTCACACTGCTCAAAAAAAAAAAAAAAATGCTGTAATTTACAGCTTGGTGCATGTGAAGACTAAACTCAATTTAGTCATTTAAACTCCAAAATTGGGAAACGGCGCCTGTTTTTTAGTACTGTACTGACAGAGGTGTGCTAATAGTAGTGACATATAGACTTAGAATTCTGAATAGGTTGAGTATGAACATTATACTTTTAAGTTCTAGTCATTTGGTAAGCACAGGCCATTCCAGCAATTCCTGACTTGCTACACAGACTGACACACGGTACGAGATGAAGAATCGTTCCAGTGCACACGACACATCTTCGCTCGGTGTGAATATAACGTGAATAACAACAACAAAAAAAGTTTCCTTCCACTGCATTCTGATCAGCGAAATGCAGAACGTGGTCAAAAATCAGTATCTGCTAAACTTTTCTTTTTTTTTTTAATTCGTAATGGCATAGTGTTAAGTTTCACTGAAGAATCACTTGACTTCAAACTGCTTCCTTCTGAAAATGAAATGATGACCCAAAAAAACAAGCACGTTGCAGATTTAGAGCTGTATTAGTCTGGAAGTATACCAGTGTTCAAGTCCAAGTCATTAAAGTAGTATGTTTCAAACTTTTTCAGACCAAGGACCACTTCATCCATTTAAAAAAAAAAAAGCTTGCGGACTACCGAACCCCCTAAATATCTCGAACAAAAAACACTGAACCTACTTCAACAGTATATTACAAATTACACACTTATGAAATGACCATTTTACAAATAGTCTCACTAACTCACTCATTGTCCTTCTCTTAATGAGAAGAATGGTGCTGCTTATTCTGATAGATCACTGAAGCAATGTCTGGCTCCAACCTTGACAGTTTTAATCTCATATCGGGGGCCGCATTGATCCGGTTGCGCTGCTTTTGTTTTCTCAAACAAAGAATCATTATGTCTTTGCACTTTGTCCTTGCTCTTGTCAGATGTTTCTTGTGCTTTTCTTTTGACTGACCCGATCTTCAGCCACCGATCCATTTATCTTTTTGACCGTTTGATGCCAAGTCTAATTTGGTTACTCGTCGTTTTTCCACATTTCAGAGGTGACGTTGATATGGAAGTGTAACCTAAACTGACGTAGCTCTAGGCAGTGTCGCAAAACTGTTGGCTTGCTTCATGTCTGACAAATCCGAATAATAGGCTACTATTTGAATTTACATAGGACTTTATACAATATAGAAAACAAAGCTCTGAGTAGTACAGACGAGTTGCTTTTGAAGTGACCTGGGCGATTTGAGAAACGCTGATAAAATGTGATATTTTACATCAGCTCGTGGACCACACTTTGAGAAACAGTGCATTAAAGAAAATTTAAACTCAAGTCTGAGAACAAGACTCCAACCGCACCATTTGACGATGGCTGTTGCTGCCTTTATGTGAAACTGTTTTTAAGTCGTTTATTTTTATAGCGCTTTTAACAACAGAAATTGACGCAAAGCAGCTTTACAGAATTTGAATGGCTTTAAACATGAGCTAATTTTATCCCTGATCTATTCCCAATGAGCACGCCTGTGGCAAGGAAAAACTCCCTCAGACGACCTGAGGAAGAAACCTCGAGAGCAACCAGACTCAAAAGGGAACCCATTCTCATTTAGGTGTTAACAGACACCGTGATTATGATATTTTTAACGTGAAGTCTGTGTCGTCGATGTTATAACTCTTCGTTGATGGAAACATGCGTGCAAAACCGTTCATGGCAACTACAGTCCTAAAGTTAGCAAGTCAACTGTAGTCCTCAGCCATTACTGTAAGCGTCCAGAGCATCTTCCAAGTGTGACTTTCAGCTGTCCAGATGGGGCCGTCCTCCACAGGAGCGATGTGATGAGACTCCAGCCGGATGTAGGGCATCAGGATGAATCGGGTAGGTCCGAGGAGCAGAAGTTTACAGCGCACGCGCTGTCCGGAGCGCGCCCGAAAGTCTATCTAACGCATGCGCCAAGACGTGCAGGTGTGAGACTCTTGCAAGAAATTCGTGCAAAATTTAATGTCGATATAAATATCGTATGCTAAATCATGTTACAAAAAACTAAAGAAAAAATATCAGAGTCCTTGCCTCCAATTTACGAGTCTGAATGCAGTTAATGCGAGAGGCCAAGCCAAGTCGCGAGCCCTTAAAATTAGGGCACGAGTCGGACTCGAGTACTCCAAACCTGGAGTATACAGTAAAAATAAACTCTCGAAAATTTCAAGAGAAGTTTACAAAAGGTCATACCAGGTGAAACCCAAAAGAGACATATTGTACATCTACTGTATACATTATCAAAAAAGTGAATTCAAGTTATTAGAGAAAATTTGTATAATACTTTGCGACTGTTAAGGTATCAACACACACCAATCTTTTGACCATTCTTGTTATGAATGTTCAAGGAAAATCTGTGAACTTGTCAAGTATCTTGGTATAAATTGAACTACTTTGGGTCAGGGGTTAAGGTGAGACGTAACAATCCGGAATGGTGTTCCAGCAGACTCTGTAACAAGGAAATGATCTCGACAATCGCCAGCTAATTTAATAGGATCTTGTTCCTGTTCTTGGCTGCCAGGAGTGGAACCCAACGTGGTGGTCTGCTGTTGCATGCTGAGATGCTTTTTCTGCTCACTATGGTTGTAAAGAGTTGCTTTGAGTTACTATATCCTTCCTGGAAGTTCCAACCAAAGGCGTTTGTTTCCACCCACAGAGCCTTCGCTCACTCACTCACTCGGTGTTTTTTGTCTTTTGCACCATTCTGTCTGTGTAAACTCTAGAGACTGTTGTGTGCGAAAACCCCAGGAAGGAGATCAGCAGTTTCTCAAACCAAAAATACTCATCTGGCTCAAACCAACACCCATGCCACAGTGAAAGAAAGTCACACTTCACTGTGAGATCGCAATTTTTCCCAGTCTGATGTTTGAACATTAACTGAAGCTCTTGATTTGGATGTAGCTGGCAAGGGACTGGCTGATTTAGAGAACTGCATCAAACAGCTGGTGGACGGATGGGTGTTTCTCACAAGAAAAAAGAGAAAGCTCCTCTTGTTTCATCTTCAACAGATGTCTTTTAGTCCATAATCTGATGAGAGATGCAGGAACTTAAATCAAGCTGATTATAGCACTATTGTAGCTGTACCTGTTCATCTAAACAGACTTGTAATCATGTATGTGATAACGTCCAGGATTGTTGATGAGCTTTAGGTATAAACAGAGCTAGCATGTTGATTAGCTAGCTCGTCCAAAGTGTAATCTGATGTCACAAATACAGATTCGATTCGAGGTGTGTGGAAATCTCTGGCGAAGTGAATGGAACAGTAAATGGAAACAGTACTCCACTGAAGGATTTAATTTGCCTCCCGGTTTCTCATGTGTAGAGCCAAAATGTAACGCCGTGTTAATCATAATGTACAGGAAAGTCAGTCCAACTGTTTGGGGTGTCCAAACTTTTTTTTTTTTGTACTTAACTAGTACATCGTAAAACGCATAATATGAACGAATTTGGCATAAAAGGTTAAAATCTGAGAACTTGCTTTGATGAAGTGCAGAAGATGAAGAGAGGTCAGGTTTAAAAGCTTTCCAACAGGTTAGTGTCGCACTTGCGATGTGTCTCTTCTAAGACAATGTGAGGCTCCAAACTCAGACCTAAAACCACCAAGAGATTGTGCGGTAGCTTAAAAAAAAACAAAAACAAACCAATCCTGTTGCAGCGCTGCATGTTGGTGTGTTTTTAGACCAGGCGGAGTCGGGTTTGTCCAAGCGAAACACAACTGGTCCAGCATTTCGCAGTTGTCCATAACAGTGACATGTAACTCAAATCCTGGACAGACAGCGCACAGAGGAAACGAAGCGTGAGAGCTGGTGGTTTTAGATCCCAAACCCATTGACTTCAGATCTTGTTTGTTTGTGATCCACATCAATCTTCGTGCAGACACATCCCCACGGCGTGGAACGCTTTTTTGTGCTGTACAGGTGACACTTTCTCAGCCTTCCTGAAAAAAACACCTGGGTCACGTCTCGGGTAACCAGAACCCCCTTCCTCAGGTTGTTTCCCTCAGTCCCACGAGATACAGTTGCCTAAATCATATCGATATCCAGCACGGACACCGCCTTCACGTTTCTCAAACATTGTTTCAGAGATGTTTACCCAATGTAGGAGTATTGTCCCAGCAGACGGCCCTGGTGGTACGACCAGATATCTGATGTCTGCTTTCATGTTGAGGGAGTTAGAACCAGAGCATTGTATAGAGTGCCAGAGATACATTCCTGCCTGAAATGTAATATTTCCTCCAAGATGGTGGCATATGGGGTTAATAATGTTCAGACGTACAAATGTTAAGGAAGAAAACATTTCGGGGCATGCTGTTAAATATCAGAAAAATTGTCAGTGATGGAGTGGGGTGGGGTTGGGTGGTGTGATGTGATGCGGCTTGACGAGAAGCAGAGTTAGCATCACACCCGGAAAGTGATTATTGTCCAATAACAGCACGTCCTGCATCGTTTTAGTCTTTTATTTCTCTTACAACGCAGCAATTTCTCGACTATTAGTTTCTTTATCCATTCACAGTTACACTTTACAAGTTAGTTTCTGTTATCGCACAACTCTTAGGCTTCCTAATTTTTATTTATTTATTTTAAATCCAAACTTGTTATTCGAGGCGGCACAAAAACATTTGAGTTCAAAACATTTTTTTTTTTCCAGAAGAAAATTGTTACAGGGGGCAAAAAAAAATTTGTATCCATAAGAGAGCACTTTTCAGATTAAAAAAGAAAACATAATGCTGGGTTTTGGTGCAAAATGAAGACAAGAGTGTGACAAAGTGTCCAGAAGAACTGTTTCTGGGTCTGCAAGATGCTCAGTAAAACCTACAGCTCATGTCCTTATCAAACTGCACTCACCGGACCTGAGACTAAAGCAAAGGTTCGTCTCGCACCAAATATTGACTTTGTTTCATTTATTATGGCTTACTGCTTCCTGTCGCAGGCAAGCTGGAGCCTATCCCAGCTGACTACGGGCGAAAGGCGGGGTACACCCTGGACAAGTCGCCAGGTC
>JAOBRE010000023.1:6107189-6117255 GCA_027574745.1 Occidentarius platypogon
ATATTATTGTTAACAACTTATGGATGGATTTCAGGTACAATTTGAAAAATGGTCGGGAACGTCATATGCAGCTTTAAATAGCATCCTGGTAAACTGTCATTTTGAAACCGCGTCAAAATCCACCCTGTGCGTTTCGTAAATGCATTCGATCGGTAAACAGGAAGTCGACGTGGGACAGACCTGAAAACGGTATAGAACCCCAAGCTGAAGTTTGGTACCAAGTGGCTACGATTTGTGGCTGCTGACAAAAAGGGTGTTTCCGACGGAAAGAAGTCAACCGGTATTAAAATAGTGCAGAAACTTCCACCGTAGTCAGTCGGTCCTGACAGTCGCGGGACACGCACAGCGCTCACGTTTGTGAGAAAGTAGGATTTTGGGATCTCTTCAGGTGAAAGACTGTGGACCGTGTGAACCAAGTCTACGTTCAACCACAAAACACCAGATAAGAAGCGATCCCAAGTTGTGTCGTGTCAGCGACTGTGAGACTTCTGAAAATCATGTCCAAAATAATCTTTAAACAGGTTTTGTGCAAAGACGCTTAAATAATTATGAAACATTTATGGCGCATGTAACTATCGTGATGCACGAGAGGACCGCCACCAGTCATATCGCCGCCAAATACCATACGAACGCACATTTCAGCCATGTCCAATCGTCAGCGTACATGTGCGTTTGGACATCATTTCTGATTTAAAGGTTCTGACGGCAAAGTTGAATTCTGGGCAAAATGTTCTATTTCTATTGGAGTTTCGAGATGTTTCGATGCTGCACACCCCGCGTCTCCTGCATGTAAACGTTTTGCCGAGATAAAAAGCGTCCAGCGTTTTATGATTCCAGAGATTGCCGAAGCAAGTGAGCAACGACATCATGTGACCACCGTGGGGCGTGTACTTTTAACCAAAAAACCCCCCAAAAAAACCAAGTTGGCGTGGGCAAACACGGCTCTCCCACCAGCTAAAATCCAGCTGGAAAGAAAAGGAAACCTGCTGACTGAGTCTAACTGCAAGAGAGAGCAAGGTTAGACGACGTGCCATTTTTCTGGACAGATAATCAAATCATTCTAGCTAGCGCTTAGCTATCGCGGCCTTAGAACGCATGGGCTCGATTCCATGGTAGCGGGTATGGAGTTATACACCTAACGTTTTGATCTTACAAAGAAAAAATAAATAGATATTCGTCTTTTGTTTCATGGATCTATTCGCGAACGTCAACCACAAATTGCGTCCCTGAGACTCAAAACCGTCCGAGGTCGACGCAGAGTCACGATGTTTTCTTGGTGGCGTCGTCATCTTGGTGTCACGCGGTTCCGTAGTTATGCTAATTAGTTAAAGCTCCTCACGTCCGACCGTTTCCGTAGGGCCATCCTGTTTACCTCAAGAGGGAGGAAAACGGTCCCAAAACGGAGAAAAGCAACCCTCGGGACATCAAAATGATCACATCTCGTCCGCGTGATATCGTTCTCGAGAGACAGAGGAAAACGCCATGCGCAAATAAACAAATAAAAATGTACAATTCCAGCTAACTTTGCAGTCAGCACCTTTTAACAGCAGCAATAAAAATCAGGCTTTTACGTTGTGAGCTTGCTGTGTTACGTAACTAATGGTGACTTATTATTATGCTCCGACTCACCTGCTGTCCTTCCGTCAGCGGCACCTTTCACACCCTTACCCCTGTCTCGTATCTGTGTCGACTTTGTCACCCTTTCTGTATATCGGTCATCATTTTAGACAACTTTTAAGGACCTGCTTGTGTTATTCAAACAGCATCTTTTCATTTTATCATAGTATGGGAAACTTGGTGTCGATATTCGCCTAATTCCTTTCCAGTTCCGCACGTACACGGTTTGGAAAAACAAATGGTAAAATTACACTAATCGTTCGCGCAAGACGCACTGTGGCTCGCAGCAAATAGCATCACGTAGCTAACGCAGCTCGTTATTAAATCGCACAAACACACTCACGCTTCTCGTGAAGCGTGTCATTACTGTCCCGTCTTTGTCCAATTTTATTATACGATGTATTAAAAAAAAAAAGAAAAAAAAAGACAGAGGCACAGATGATCTGGGGGAACCCACGGACAATCTAGACAGTCAGCAAAATGCTAATAATCTCAAGGCACGAATCTCCATTCGCTTTAACTGCCTTATCTCCAAACGCTCATTTTACAAATCGACGATAAATCCTCATCTAGGTTTTCTTCACGATGGTTCAACTATGCTCGGCTCAGCTTGAACACTTTCTTCACAGCAAACCCAAATGACTCATATGTCCTTCATCTGATTGTTCGGAGCCTGATGGAGAAAAATCCAGATATGCAAGCACAGCATAAAATCAGACTGAAAATATATTCCAAACGCATTCCATGGTGGTTCAGTGGCCAGAGAGCTTCAGTATGACTCACGGTAGGCCTGGGCGAGAGAAGTAGTCTGACAGAACACGTTCAGATTTTCCCTTTTGCCATAAAGTTTGATCAAGCGAGACAGATTGCGGATAGCTGGCTTCCTGTCGCCCCAGTGCCACGGAGCAAAGGTTCTTCAACCCGGTCTCACAGATACGACGGACTGCACTTTTTTTTTTTTTTTTGCCTGAAAAGAGTGCTGAATCACTGCATGGGTTTATAAACTACTGGTAAAGCACAAGGGACTTAAAACCAAAGTCTCTAAAGTTATGAACTGCAAAACGCTGACCATCTTCTTTCGGCTGATCCCGTTCAGGGTCGCCACAGTGGATACGTTCCGCGTATTTGATTTGGCATAGGTTTTACACCGTATGCCATTCCCGAAGCAAGCACAGAGCGCGCGCCGGCTCGTACAGTCCCAGCAGCTGGGTATTTTTACCTAATCTACACGTCCTTGAACTGCAGAGGGGAACCGGAGCACCCGAAGGAAACCCACGCAGACACGGGGAGAACGCGCAAACTCCACAAAGAAAGGCCTCCATCGGCCACTGGGCTTGAACCCGGAACTTTCTCACCGCAATACGACAGCTCTAACCGGTACGCCACCGTGCCGCCCAATACAAAATATTTGTCGTATGGACTATAATTACGCATATCTGTAGATGGCGCGATCAAATTATCAGTGAATTAGGAATCACGTTAATACATCCCCCTCTCTTTGAACCCAACTGTATAACCTTTATTACAAACCACAATCATTCAACGTCACGATCCCTCCGTGTACTTCCGAAATCACAAAATCCACAAAAACACTGCGAGAAAAATACACACAATGACGTTATTTCTGGACAAAGCCAAATGACGGCAAAGTACACGCTGCTGTTCTTACCTGTGTCGGGCATGGCTTGGGCACAACTCGCGTCGTTGCTATTAGGTACCATACAGGACATGTTTGGCCGGACGTGTCCATGAGAAACGCCTTGTTGCTGTTGATGTACGTGAGACAGCTGCTGCGGGTGAGCGCTCGGGTGTCCCATCGAAGGATGTCCTAGGGGAACCTGTCCGCTTTGGCCTAACGGTCCACAGCTCCCCAGAACCGTGGCTTGCACCTGGTTCATCATCCCGGCGAACGGAATCTGAGGGCCAGGCTCCACGCTGGGACGATGCATCGGGTCCGACTGACCGTGAAGTCGCTGTTGTAACTGCATGCTCTGTTGGGCCATGCCAGGGAGCATAGCGCCCTCTCCAAAGTGCATCTGACTAGGGCCGACCGCAGGTAACGGCCGACTACCTCTGGCCATATGGGAGCTCTGGTTGCTCATCGACTGGAGTAGCTGGGCCATGGA
The DNA here is from genome assembly GCA_027574745.1 of Occidentarius platypogon. Lineage (NCBI taxonomy): Eukaryota > Metazoa > Chordata > Actinopteri > Siluriformes > Ariidae > Occidentarius > Occidentarius platypogon. Next base: position 6,110,933 of record JAOBRE010000023.1, read on the forward strand.
GGCGTTTGGAGGTAGACCTCCAAGCCGGGGCACTTTCCTCATTTGCTCCGGAGGAGGGCAAGCTGGCCTGGGACCGCTCATATCCGGTTTCATCATGCTGAAGACCATGTTGTCGTGGCTGCCAGGATTAGGAGGTTGTTTGCGCTTGCGGAGAGGGTCGCGCTGCTGGGCCATGAGCTTGTCCCGCAGAGCCGCACGTCCGCTCTGGCTCTCGGGCATGGGCATTAGCATGGTCGAGCTGGGCGGTAACATGGGATTTAAAGCGTTGGGCCCTTCGACAGCCCTGCTACCGCTACTTCCGCCACCGAGAAGGCAAGGCATCCCGCTGCCGCCGTTTCCGTTATTACTCACGAGACTAGCATTTCCACTCCCTATGCCACCAGCACCCGCACCCATCCCACCACCGCTACCAAGTTTGTTTTGATTTGCTAGCTGTGCTTTGGCTGCTGCCGAGAGTAGACTGCTGGCAGGGAAAGAGGCAGAGTTGTGTTGATTGAGGATCTGGTTGAGGGGCATGCCCAGTAGTCCAGGGTGGTTCTTCTGCGGGGCGCTACCGCCCGAGGACGGGGGAAACATGGAGTTGTGCTGACTGCCGATCGCATTACTCATTCCTGACAGAACTTGGTTGGGGTCTTTATACTGATGGAGCGCGTCAGGCTTGGAAGAAGGGCTGGAAGGCATGGCGGGTCTGGGCGAACCCATGGAGGATCTGGGCGAGCGCGGCGGAACCTTAATGCTGCCACACGGGGCTTGAGGCCCCGAGGGCATGGCAAAGCTCCCGTGCTCCGACGAGGTGGAAGAGGAGCGCGATCGCTGAGGAGACGCTTCCACGCGGCCCAACGCAGGCCCAGACACGTGCACAGGGGACGTCACTGGCGAGGGGGAGATGGAGGAGGCCGGTCCGTGCTGAGTCCTCTGCACGTGTCCGCCGTGGCCGACCGGCCCAGGCTTCACCGTCGGTAACGGAAGGTTGCTTGGCAACGGGACAATGGCAGGAGGGATGTTTACATTCATCATTGGTACCTGAGAGTGGGCGTTGGGCTGGAAATTGGATGGGCTTGGATTTGTCATGGGACTCTGAATGACAGGTTTGCTGGGAATGGGGTCCAGAATTCCCAGAGGGTCTTTCTCAGAAGTCATCTGTTTTTTCTGGACCGCACACGTGGGGGGCATAACGGGGGGAGGAACGGGATGAGGCGCAGACTGGACCTTGTGGTGAAATACTGCTCTGGTCACGTCCACGTTAGGCGGGTAGCTGACGTTACAGTGTGACTTTTTCATTATGGGGCTTTTGTTGGGGACTGTCGGGGAGAGAGGCGTGTTAGTCCTTCCGACCATGGCACAGGATAACTGGGTGGCAGGAGAACCATGGACCATGACGCCAGGAGGGGACATGGGCGTCCGGCTGTTGCCGTGAATCGGGCTGGGACTCCCGGCACCCTGAAAGCCGCAAGGATTACTTCGTGCAAATCCGTCCGGACTACCCAAAGAGTCTGTTCTAGGGGACAGGGAGCCATCCCCATACGCTTGCAAACTCGAAGGGCTCAGCATCGCTCCCGGTCCACCGCGGTAGGGGGACTTGGGCCCTGGCTCATTACTGCCCAATCTTTGTCGAGGGTAGCCGGTATAATGCTCTGTCTTCTGAGCGCCGCTCATATCCGCAGAGTAGTGTCGCTGACCTGCTGCCACCATCATCTTGAAAGGGTTCTTACAGTCAGGTAGTGTCGAGTTTGGCAGCCCATCGTGGGACTTATTCCTTATTGCTCGAGGGGTTGCGGACCGCTGGATGGTAGAGGCCATGGACGTCACAGCACCTTTAAAGAAAAAAGGTTTTATTAAAAGGTGACAAAATAACTTGAATTCAGAAAATGATTTTAAGAAACTGTGTTTTGTACCACTCTTTAGTTATGTCATGAACTTGGTATTTAAAAAAAAATAAATAAAAAATAAATTCACAGGTCATAAGTACCGCTTCTAAAAAATTTAGCCAACATTCGCACTTCAAAACACAATCTCAGTCAAAGCACGGCAAGATAAAAACCTACTTGTGCCTCCACTGGGACCGGTCAGCGTTAGGGAGGGGTGCGGTAACTCCATACTTTTGTGCAGAGTGGCTACAGCTATGAGCTTTCTCTTGTGGATGCAAAGCTTTGTGACATCTTCGTCGGCCTTCACGTCCTCCGCGGTCCTCCGTTTGACAGCGGCCCCGGGATCGAAATTAAACACCTGAGGAAGCGGTGGTCGTTAACGAGGCTCGGCCTTGCCTACGGTCATACGTTGCGATCAAAATGTACTTTCGCTCTGGCCTTGCATATTACTTCACTGGCCTACTTATTTCCAGAGGTAACGTAATGTAAATTCATCAACGTTTTACAACTGAAATGGGTACGAGGTGAGTACAAGATGAAGACTGACCTTGGGGAGGATGAGTGGACACTCCAGGCCACACTTACAGGTGCCATCCATGAGTAGGTAGGACTTCACCTCTTCGAGGCTGGACAGCGCCGAACCACTGGGACTATAAGGCAGTTCACATAATTTGTCTGAAGCATTCACTGATTCAGAACTGAGCACTGTGCGTTGTTAAAAACGCATTTATTAACGTTAATATTTACACAGCCAGACATTCGTTTACCTGATATAGACGATCCCAGAGGACTCCAACTTTCGCTGCCAACCAATGGGCACCTGGGTAGGCACAGGCTGCCCCTCCCCCTCCCCTCTCTCACTCTCCTTTCCTCCATTCATTTTTCTGGGTTAGCGCTCGACTCCGCCGGAGAGATCACACGTTCTTCACTGTCCAAACACTAGTTGTCATCGTGTCTCTCGGAAACGGGAGGACAGAGCGCTACAACTTTCCTCTGAAGAAGTCGGCTGTGGCGAAACGCGTCCGGGGCGGAGGCAGGCTCACAGCGGAACCGCGCCTCCGACGAGCCTCATCGCGCTGCTACTAAATGCAGACGGGGATTCCCATGTCGGTCTCTGACCAATCAGAGCCATGAGAGTTGTCGTCGAGTTCATGGGCTACATATGCAAAACAAAAAGCACCTCAGAGTAAAAAACGCATGATTATAGCGCAAGCGCACTGCGAGTCACCGTGCAGCACGGCGAGAGACGACTCTCCGGGTCACAAGACTGCTCCTTACAGAAGTGGATGATTCTCATTTTCTTTCAGGCTGATCAGTTTAAAGCGAAAAATCCGATCACATGCTTGGCCAACACGTCAGAGCCGGTATGATTTGCATGATTACTGTGAAAGAGAAAGAAAAAAATAAATAAATAAAAACAGGTTAAGATGCATAAACAGGTTTTTGAAACTTCTCAAATCAAGAAGGGGGGGGAATAATAACTGAGGACTGGACTGTTTAAAAAAGAAAAATTAAGGGGTTTAGTAATTGAAAACATCTGTGGAGGAAAAAAAGAAGGCGCTCTCTTATCACTCTGAATTCTTCAGTTCTGACAGAGCTTTGTTATGGAGAGACGAGTGCACCCTCCACACTGCATACATTTCAGCACTGGGTGAATCATCCTCTCTCTCTCTGTATTTCCTGTTGTGCATGACTAATACAGTAGAGCGGGACCAAAACAGGAGGGTATAAGAAGGCATGCATCTTTCGACTCATCACGTACCTCATGGCAAAATAAGCAGGTCAGATTTAAAATGAAGAATAATTTACCTTTGCAATATAGATCTATTCACACTATTTTTTTATTGAAGTGGATTTGAAATACACACGCAAACAAAATGGCGCCGTATAAACAGAAATCAACACTAAAATTTAGCCAGGTCTGCAGGAGAGAGTCCTGTCACTTGGCAGATTTACGAAGGATGTTTTTTTAGCTGATAACTAGCGGAACCTTCAGCTTTTACCGATGTTATTTAAAAAATAAATAAATAAAATATATATATCATGTAAAAGCAGTGTGATTCTGTTCAAATTTAAGTTGCTTATCGCAGCTTTAATCTGTAATATGCTCTTGCGCTTCCTTCAACACCAAAAACACGAGCAACTCTTCGGACGACCCACACCCAACGAAGTCTGTTCGAGCTAAAATATAGTTTCTTTATCTTTTACAGACAGCACTCTCATACTGTACGACCCCCAAACGAAAAACAGCATCTCGAGAGAGAGAGAGCGAGCCCAGTCCCTATTACTACACCTAGAAACCACATACAACCATGACTAATCCCTCTGCTACCCCTTTTCCACCAAAGCGGTTCCAGGGCTGGTTCATAACTCGTTCAACTTGCGAGCCAGCTGAGAACCAGTTTGCTTTTCCATAGCTCGCTGTATACATAATTACGTCGCTGTATACGTCAGTTATGTCGCTACGTTTGCATAAAGCTTGGCACAAATATTGAGGCAAAAACAACACGGAAGAAGCAGCAGCAGCAACAAAAACAAATGACGTCGCGTTTGTACAGCTGCTGCTTATCGTCGCTTAAAAACGGCGATCTTTCGCGGTCTTGTTATTGTTGTTGGTCTTAACAACTCCCCCCACCCCCCGCTGACGTAAGCGATTCTTTCCTCTGGCCCAGCAATGAGTTGGTGCTAGCCTGGAACCGGTTTTTCTGGCCCCAGATCCAGTTCTTTGTCAGTGGAAACAGAAAACCCGGTTCCAAATTAAGCACTGGCCCCAAACCAGCCCTGGAACTGCTTTGGTGGAAAAGGGGCAACACCAATTCAGGGAGCCCTTTCCTCATGAATATTAACGAGATCTCATAATAAACCCCTCTCCCATCCTCACACCAATTCAAGCCAATCAGGGAGCCCTTTCCTCATGAATATTAACAAGATCTCACTGGCCACCCTGCAAAGAGATGATGATTCGCGTTCAAGACCTCATCATAGCATTCACAACTAACAGAATGTACCACTGTCCTCTACACACACAGCTTGGAGCAGTGGATTGATGAGGTTCAGGACGCAGCCACAGGAAACGGCCAACTCTCACTGACAGCTCAGCTACAAATTCAATCACCATGACAACCAACCTCATTTCTGTCACACTGACAAATTCACACAGCTAGCATCAACCGGCTAACAGCATCCACAAGATTCGGAAAAACGGTGCATGCGCATGCGCGCAAGGGTGGGTAGGCGAGAGAGAGAGAGCTGACTGAAAAGAGAAGCTCACTTACATGCGGATTTCTGGCTCTCTGTCCGTTGAACATTTTTTTTTTCTCTCTTTTCCTTCAACCAAACCGCGCCGTGTGTGTGTGGATGGATGGATGGATCTCTCTCTCTCTCCTGCCATTAAAGAGAGGGGGAAAGGGGGCGGGCACGTACGCAGCCGCCAACTTGGCAAAGGGGCAGGGCCCAAAACACTATCAGCTCTGTCATTGGCTGGGTCATTTGCATAACCCCGCCTCCACAGCCTCAGGGTACTGAAGGAGCTCAAAGCGAGGGGGGCGTGCGCGCTCACACACACAGACAGGAAGTGAGCTCGTGTTAAAGACTGAGGTGATTTCAAGGGCGTCATTTTAGAAGATAGAACGTTTAATAAACTTAACTGCGCGCTCTATTTCTCTCACTCACTCTTCTGCCATTAAAGAGCAGGAAAAGGGGGCGGCCACGTACGCAGCACCCAGCCAGGCAAAGGGGCAGGGCCTAAACACTATCCGCTCTGTCATTCGCTGTCCAGGATCGCTCATTTACATAACCCCGCCTCCACAGCCTCAGGGTACTGAAAGAGCTCAAAGGGAGAGGGGCAACGCGCGCGCGCTCACACAAACAGGAAGTGACCTCATATTAAAGGCTGAGGTGATTTCAAGGACGCCATATTTTAGAAGATAAAACGTTTAATAGACTTCAGTGCGCGCTCTCTTCAGCATAAAATATATACTAATTAACCCACCTCATACGTTTCAAAGTGTTTATTTGGAATATTAGCACATTAAATGAAAAAAAAAATCTGCTTTCAAATGGATCAAACTCAGATTTAGTGGCATTTCTTAGAAGAAGACGACTTTATTTGTTACATATTCAGTAAAACTCTTACTTTGACTTATGTACCAGTTTGGGGGTCAGAGGTCAGGGTCAGCCATGATAGAGCGTGCTGGAACTCGAACCTCTGACCTTCTGATCAGGACCGCAGAGACCCCACCTGTGTCAACATGGGTTTCGTCTCAAACCACACACACAAAACTACAACTACTGTTCAGTGACTGACTCCGGCAATAAAGGAACAAATTGAACTACAGTCCGAACAAACGAAGCAGATTCAGTGTGCTGTAAAGCCAGGATCTCACTGGGCTGCGACAGCCTGTGACTAGTTGGAGACACAACAATTGCGATAAAATATGCGAATTAGCGACAATT
>JAOBRE010000023.1:7128402-7139245 GCA_027574745.1 Occidentarius platypogon
CCCATAGTCAGCTGGGATAGGCTCCAGCTTGCCTGCGACCCTGTACAGGATAAGCGGCTACAGATAATGGATGGATCGTTAATATTCAGTGTATTTGAAGATTAACAAGCCTACAATAGAACATTAGCAGTACTGTTACACTTTGCATAAGCACTGCAAATTTACATTACAATTTAGCTATAATCTTGAAAGTTTCAGATTAGTTATTTGTTTCTGATATTGACATTTAATTTTATTTATTTATTTATTTATTTATTTATTTATTTTGCCACCCAGCCACATAAATGTCCATCATTCCAAGTCACTTGAAATGCCCATGACAGAGCATGGGCCTGCCTGATCCATCCTGATGCCCTACTTCTACTTCAAGCTTCCTTCACCTAAAATTGACTTGCTACTGCTGAGGATAGACAGCATAAAAGATGGCTGTGGATGTTCTTCCTCGGATAGCCTAAACACTGTAATCTCCATAAACAGTTTACGCTCAAGCCTCAATCATTGAACATGCATTAATTTCACTTGGATATGATAAACATAAAGCTTTAATTAATTAAAAAAAAATGGCTCTGATGCTCATACTCAAGTTTCTTTCAACACACTGAGCACTGCTTGACTCTTTGGTAAATAGTTATAGTATCCAGATTTCTCTAAAACCACTTTGTGACAATGTCCTTTGTTAAAACTGCTTTATAAATTCAAGACTGAATTGAATTGAACTTCATCAGCTAACATCAGCTTCCATCCTTCTTTCCAATACTCAGCTTGGAAACAACAAGCAACTTGCAAGTAAGACTGTGTTTTTAGAAAATTAACATTATCATAGCTTATATGAGACAGAACAAGCAGGTGCATTTTGTTCTCTCATCTTAAGTGACTGTCACTTCTCTGTACATCATGGTTCGACTGTCAGGTCAGGTCGGTTTATAACTGATCCTGCTACTGGTAACATTTGTAACCCAGTACTACCTGCTGCATGGTCAGGTGGTCGGCAACGAAACCGGCTCCCCCACCAGCATCATGCTGGTGAGAAGAGTAGCATGACTCCCAGCAGGAAGAAAAACAAGACCTGTCAAAGGACAGATGAGCTCATATTGAGCCAACGGGCATCATGTAACAGCAACAAGATGTTCCTGTGGCCGTCTCAGCTTCACTGTGCCGTCGATTCAACAGGGCATTTTGCCAAGAGGGTATCACACAGCGCTGAGTGGTACCAACATCGTAAGCACAGCCACACAGAATTTCATGATACGGTGTCAATAGATTTATCAAATAAATCCATCCAACATGCCGTTCATTGCTTCATTTCTTCAGCAGACTCTGTATCTAGGTGTGGATGATCTTAGTTGTTGTGGGACTATGAGATCGTACCTCCAGCTGGAGATGCAGATCTTCTGGACAAAGAAATCAAAACAAAGGGTGTAGATGAGGACACAATTATCGAAGTTCTTGTGAGGAGGAAAAATGATTAGATTCCACCTGCACTCTATTCTGTCTGTGTAATATTAACTTTGTATTGTTGATAAGGACATGTATAATAATAATAATAATAATAATATCATTACCATAAATATATTTTAGTGTCTATCTACCAGCTCCTTTAGGAATGTATTAATTCTACTACAAACCCAGCTACAAAATAAATGACAGCCCCTTCCCATCCTTCCTCCCTCCTTCACTCAGTCTCTTTCTCTTTCTCTCTCTTGTTCCTTCTCTCCGCCGCAGACTTGCCACCTGGAACTCCAGATGCTTTCGCCCAACTGTTGACCTGCCCCTACTGCGACCGCGGCTACAAGCGCTTGACATCCCTGAAGGAGCACATCAAGTACCGGCACGAGAAGAACGAAGAGAACTTCGCCTGCCCTCTTTGCAACTACTCCTTTGCTTACCGCACTCAGCTGGAGAGACATATGGCCACGCACAAGCCTGGACGAGATCAGGTGAGCGTCACATGCCCTGCCCTCCCTCCCTTACTGTATTTTACTCATGTGCTCGCTCTCTCATCCACTCTCTCTCCTTCTTTCCGCTGCCAGCTCCGCTCTTCTATCTTGCGCCCTCTCAATTTGCCAGCCTTTCATTAACTCTCTCTCTCTCTCTCTCTCTCTCTCTCTCTCACACACACACACACACTCCCTGCCACACGTATATACAGCCCCTGACTTTATACATTATTTCTAATGTACTGTATTCCCATGAAGAAAAGAGATCATTTTGATTGGCGATCGTTATTAATTTTTCATGGCATTTTGAAGATGCAGATCTTTTACTGGTAATAGCCTTAATAGAGGCCTAAATGGCTTTTTGATGGCCTGCTCATATGAATCTGCAGTCTTATGTTCACGATCGAATGATTGTTTTAATTTCCAATTTAGAAATTTCATCTGCGCTTTAAATTTACTCTCATTTTTTTTGTTAATGTTCTTTAAAAGTCAGCGCGTCGGCCAATTAGATACGTGTTTTTTTTTTTTTGAAATACAAACATCAGCTTCAATGGAAGGTAAAATGATTCATTCAGTCGTTCCGTGTACAAGCGAGTCGTTCTCCTGGTTCAGTCGCAGAACCGCAGCAAATGATCCCCAGATGAAGCGGCACATCAAAACCCTCCATTAAATAGTTTGCTATTCGGCTCATGCGGCACGTTTCAGTTGTCTTTCATCTGCGTGAGATAATGTTCCAACTCTCACGGAGTGATTTAATACATTGTGGACTGGCAGATTGCTCACCTGCCTTCCCCAGTCTGCTCAAAACACGAGCAGATGGCCCATTCTCCTCGTGTACCCTGCTAATCCACAAATTACTTCCTATTTATTGTTTTTTTTGTTTGCGTACTTCCTTCACATAGAAAGACTTTCCTGCTAAACAGTCCCCCTGGTACCACTTCATTTTTTATCATTATGCTCAAATATGATGGTGTTGAAATCAGTGGAGTCCAAAACGCCCTGGCTCGATTGACGGCTGCTGCTTTTCAGGGTTTCTACACCCTCCAGTTTCCTGTTTAGTCATTTTATGGACACTCCTCCTCCTCCCTTCACTCCTGCCACCTCGCATTTCTAAATTAATCACAAACAAATACACACTTCATGACTAACTCGAGAACAAGGCGAGCCACATGAGTCAGAGTGTTACGAGGGTTTTCCCCAATTTTCTTCACTAATTTACAGTAAGAATGCGAAGCAGCCTTGCCAAATCATACAGCGCGGGGAGTTACTCACTGTCAGCCAATCGTATGCAAATACTCAATCAGGTCCTCCACCCACAACATGGCTAACACGTCACATGGGGCTGAAAAAGCCCCGTCGTTCTGCACTGCCATTCACAATTAAAGCAAAAGGATCATGTTAATGGTGGCACGGCTAAACACTACCTCCATCCTCATGGGGTGCTCATAAGAGGAGAAAGAATTGGGGGTTGCGGCGGCGGTGGTTGGTCGTGGTGGTGTTTGGGGGGTAAAGCAGCTGTTGCTGTTTGTTTATGCAACTCAGCAACATACGAGCGAGTAGTGGGGTCCCTCCCTGGCGCAGAGCCGCTTGGCTCCCCGCTTGATCTCGGAAGGTTGCTGCTGTTTGAACAATCCTCCCTGTGTCCTGCCTTTACGCCATCTGTCTCCTGCCGGAATGCGAGCCCAGTTGTCAGAGCAGATCATGGGTGGCTCCTCTCGCCACCGCTTGCATACCCTTTGTGTTCTCCCAGCCATTTAACATATTCACCTCCCACTCAGAATTAATTGTGCACGCCTGGTGAGCCACTGCTTCCCCACACTTACACGCCGTATTGTTGTTGTTATCGCTATTATATTTAGATTTTTTTTTTTTTTCTTCCACGGGGCCCCGCTTTGAATTGCAAATCGGTGCAGTGCCGATGTTTTATCTTTTCAACGGAACGACCTATGCGCTGTACTTACGTGTTATTAAAGAGTTTAAACATCCTGGAAATTCACTTCCAATTATCAATCTGTAACGCTTACCCAAGCCCACCTTTTTTGAATAATTAACTTTATTTTCAGGTACATTGAGGGAAGGCTTCGTTAAATATGCAGGATCTCGTCCGAGTGATTATCCCAAATTAATTAAAGTGGAATAGATTGCCTTCTCTAATGAGGGAAAAACTCTTTTTAAAAAAGGAGCCTTTTATTTATTTCTCGGCGCTGCCAGATTCTAAAGCCGTGCCTCGCTGGCACGCGAGTCAGGAAATTAAAAGGTATGTAGTTCTCTATTATCATGGCCACACTCGTGCTGGCTCAGTGAAGCTGCAAGAAAAGCAAGATGCTGCATTACAACGTGAGCCATTTGGCATGTTGTGCGACGCGCTGATTGTGGTTATGTACCAAACTCTTCCTCTGTTCTGTTTGTGAGGAGCTCATGTAAATACCCTCTCTTCCTCAGCACCAACTGCTGAACCAGGGAGCTGGCAACCGCAAGTTCAAATGCACAGAATGTGGCAAGGCCTTCAAATACAAGCACCATCTGAAGGAGCACCTGCGAATCCACAGTGGTGGGTAGCAATGGGCCCATGCGCTCTCTTTGAATATTCATTACCTCCAGTTAAGATTGTTCTGTACTTCAGAAGATGTACAAAAATCAATCTCTGTTGTTGTTTTTTTTCTTCCCCCTCTGCTAACTTACAAAGGATGAATTCTGTTGTTTTGTTGGCTTTGGCCCATCTCACTTGAAAGGGAACAGTTTAATCAGAATGCCAGATGCTTTACTTTGTTAATCATTATATAAAGCAGTTATATTTGATTTTCTTTTTAGCCCAGTATTGATTGTTATTAGATTTTGTTCGAGGAAGTATGCATTATTTATATGCAACGCAGCACTTTTGAAATATAACCACAATATATAAATGCGGGCTTCTAATGTGTTTTCTCTCTGCCTTTCAGGGGAAAAACCGTACGAATGCCCAAACTGCAAGAAGCGCTTCTCTCACTCTGGGTCCTACAGTTCTCACATCAGTAGTAAGAAGTGCATTGGCCTGATCACAGTTAATGGCAGGATGAGGAACAACATGAAGCCCGGCTCCTCTCCAACCTCTGCCTCTTCCTCTCCAACCAACACTGCCATCAGCCAGCTAAGACATAAGCTGGAAAATGGCAAGCCCCTCGGCCTCCACGAGCAGTCCAATCACATCAACATTAAATCGGAACCACTGGACATCAACGACTATAAGCTGATGATGGCGTCACATGGCTATGGTACACCAGGCCCCTTCCTGAATGGTGGACTGAGTGGAGGGAGCCCACTAAGTGCCCCCAACTCCCAGAGTCCCCTCCAGCACTTAGGGATTAGCATGGAAGGACAAATGCTGGGGTACCCGTCCTTAGGCAACAACCTGAGTGAGGTGCAGAAGGTGCTTCAGATTGTAGACAACACAGTATGCCGGCAGAAGATGGACTGCAAGCCAGAGGAACTTTCCAAGCTGAAGGCCTACATGAAGGAGCTGGGCTCCCAAATTGAGGAAAAGAAACCAGGGCTGGGATCACCTGGGGGCCCCCAGACAGGTCTTCCGGTCATCAGCCACAATGGCGCAACCAAGAACATCATTGACTACACACTTGAGAAGGTCAATGAAGCCAAAGCTTGCCTCCAGAGCTTGACTACGGACTCTAAGAGACAAATTAGCAATATCAAGAAGGAGAAGTCGAATCATATGATAGATTTAGGTACAGAGGATAAGATGCACGAGAACAACTTAATGTTTACACCCTTTTCTTGCCAGTATTGCAAAGAAACTTTCCCAGGTCCCATTCCTTTGCATCAGCACGAGAGGTACCTGTGTAAGATGAACGAAGAAATAAAAGCTGTACTGCAGCCCAATGAAAACATCACACCGAACAAACAGGGCATGTTCTCAGAGAAGCAAGCCCATTTGTTCTCCCCGGTCATCTCCGAGAAGGGCATTACGAGCCCCATCAACCCTTACAAGGACCACATGTCAGTACTCAAAGCATACTTTGCCATGAACATGGAGCCCAACTCAGAGGAACTACTGAAGATCTCGATAGCAGTCGGCCTGCCTCAGGAATTTGTGAAAGAGTGGTTTGAGCAGAGAAAGGTATACCAGTATGCCAATTCCAGGACACCTCCTTTAGACAGGAATAATATGGAGATCGGTTTGTCTGCTACGAACCACATGCCCAATAAGGACTCCATGAATGCTCGTTCCCCTCTATCTTTGGTCAAATCTATGGACCGAATGACATCGCCCACCACCCCCGAGCTACATAACAACATCAACAACTGTGACATCCCCCTCAGACTTTCTAAAACACCCCACTTCCCTGGCCCCAGGCAACTTGGTGAGAAGCTGGACCACTCCAGGAGCAACACGCCGTCTCCTCTGAACCTGTCCTCTGCCTCCTCCAAGAACTCCCACAGCAGCTCTTACACGCCCAACAGCTTCACGTCCGAGGACCTGCAGGCAGAGCCACTGGACCTCTCGCTACCAAAGCTCATGAAAGAACCCAAACACGTGCTGTCTGTCAAGAGCCGGCCCAAGCCCAGCAGCGTCCCCTTAGACCACAACCCCATTATGTCACCCCGGGAACACCTGGAGGAGCCACTCAATCTTGCATACCTGTCCAAGAAAGAGTTCGGGAGCCCCAATGGTAACCTGGAGAAAAGCACTAGCCCCATGTTTGGCATTAACCCTTTCTCTGGCAAACCTCTGTACACTTCCTTACCCCCTCAAAGCGCGTTCCCTCCAGCCACATTCATGCCCCCGGTTCAAGCCAGTCTCCCAGGTCTCCGGCCCTACCCCACGATTGACCAGATGGGCTTCCTGCCGCACATGGCCTACACCTATGCAGCAGGAGCTGCCAGCTTCGCTGAGATGCAGCAGCGGAGAAAGTACCAGCGGAAGCCAGGGTTCCAGGTAAACAATCCTCAAGTTCCTGTATCTCTTCCCCCCCCTCCTGCTCAGTGCCTGCGTGTCTGTAGTGCGCTCTGGATCTTTTCTGCTGCTAATTAAAAGGTACTTAGAGTGAGAGAGAAGAGCTCACCTGCCGCCGCCTTCAGCGGCGGAAGAGCACAGTGAGCGATAAATGTTGGAGAGGCAAGAGAGTGAGATAGAATAGACAAACAGCTGCGCAGTGGCCTGTAGCACTGCTAGCTGCTGTAGCATGCATCATTAGCATTAGCACTGTATGGCAGTTTTAGCATTCACGATGAGGGAGGGCTTGTGTTCCCAGACTCCAGTGTCTAGCGTCTGAGTGGATGAGGGCAGGAAGCGTCGCCGTGCCAGATGCTCCAAGCACTCCTCGCTGTGTCAAGCTGCATCTGTGCCTGTTGTGTGTGCGCATGCACGTTTTTGTCATGATGTGTGCGAACCTCTTCTCGTCATCCACCCCCACGTTTCTCCTCTCAGGTGCGAGAACTCAAGTAACAGGCACGAAAGTGAGAGTTAATGACTTACAATGACCCCTTAAGATTCTCAAAGACCTTGGCTTTGTGTTCGCTTCGCAAGCAATCTCTTCGCCGCCCCTCCATCTTTCTGTATCTCTGTTTCCCCCGTTCTCTCTTTTCTTTTGTATCTCTAAAGAGAGAAAAGCCAAAATGAGTTTGAACATGTGGATTAATAATGCACGCTCGCCGTGTTCATTACAGCACAGCGCTGAAGGCTGTTTAACATAGAGGGAACCGTTCTGATAAAAAAGTATTTTTCATGTTTCCTATTCTAAGTTATTAAATTAGATTTTAAAAATACAGCTACAGGCATTTAGCTCAAATTGATTGCGGAATGATAGCACGGCTCTCTTAAAAAGCCCGGCATAGCCAAGTCTGAGAATCATTGTCAGACCGGAGCAAGTACTCTTAATGAGGGCAACGGCGCTACACAATTTTGGTCATTTAGTGCACCTCTTGATTTAATCATTACCGCTTGGAAATTAGAAGACTGTAGCAATCGCAATATGCCCTACCAAGGCTTTCTCTTATTATTATGACCCTCTAATGCAATAATACTTTTTTTCCCCCCCTCATTAATTGAAGTTTTAGCCTATCGGGGTAATCTTCTCGGTAAAGAAAGAGCAGATAAATATAGCATTAACATTCTTTCATGTATAAAATTAAACCAAATTTGAATGCAAATATATGGAGAAAGGTGATATTAAGCGTATGCGTAGAAAGAGAAAGAGAGAAAGAGAGAGCTCATTTGTAATATCCGGCCTTTTTATGCATTTTCCAGTCACAAACATTTTAATGTTTAATTTAGAAGATGGGCTCCAGAGCAAATGTAGGCTGTGTAATGAATCCACGACTGAGAGTTTTTCAGTTTCATTAAAATAAAATAAAAAAAAAATCGTGCAAGGACGTACTGTAATATAAATATAAAAGTGGTTCAGATCACTTTTGGGGTTTGTTTGATATTTAAATTGATGCAGAAAGTCTGGACTGTATTGTCAATACGGGATCGAATTAAAACCTGCTAAATTGTAGATCTTTCTATATTTTCAGGGGGAGTTGCTTGACGGCACGCCAGACTATCTCTCCGGCCTGGATGACATGACAGACTCAGACGCCTGTCTGTCCCGGAAGAAGATTAAGAAAACAGAAAGTGGTATGTACGCGTGTGACCTTTGCGACAAAACATTCCAGAAGAGCAGTTCCCTCCTAAGACACAAATATGAGCACACAGGTACATACTGTTCCAGACACTTATTTTACCCCATGCTTATTTTTTTTACTTCCTGTTTGTCTAATTAAACCCTTTCCCTTGTTTTTTCCTCTTCGTAGTCCTTTTTGTTTTGTTCTTTTCTCCCCTGCTTATTTTCAGTTTCCGAGTTCGGTTTCGTTGTTCATTTTTTTTTTTTTTTTCTTCGTTGGATGTGAATGGAAAACTAACTTATTTCTTTCCTATTGACAGGGTGAGAGGAGTTGTAGTTGGGAAAATGAGAGGAAAATAATAACAAGATTAGTAAACAGATTTTTTTTTTTTTTCTTATTCATTCAATTGACCCAGTTCAATTCTCCATCTCCTTTGGCATTTCACCAGCGTCCATAGACAAATAGATGTCCAGTCCACACATCTTTACCCTTGATCTGTAATACGCATAGTCAATTTTAATCGGCTCAATCGTATATTATACAGCAAGAGTGTTGGGGTAAGAAAAGCAAAGCGAGGCCTGTGTTTCTGTTCACGCCTCTGTTCTTTCACTCGATTGCATCACGCCACACTGCTTGAGGAATCTGCTGGCAAGAATGAAAACCATCTCCCTCTTTCTCAGAGGTGTACGACATGTTGGTACGCAGCATTCCTGTGCTATTTGCGGCCAGCGATTGACCAGATGTGTGCGTTCAAGTGCGCCACTTCACAAGTGCTATCTTGGGTCCGGCGAAATGCCAAAGAAGAGCGTGTGCGTGATCTGTGTCAAACATAGGGCCTGAACGCGCTCAGTTGGTTTCAATCCAAAATGTTTAGGTTTAGGGGATGGACATGTACCCCGGCTTCCCCCTTCTCTCACTGCATTTTGGTTGATGTAGTCGCATCCTTCAAAGTATGATGTCATGGAATCTCACCCCATCAATAGCCGATCTTCTGCTTTCCCGTTGCATCCAATAGAACTCCAAATTTCCAGTCACAGGAGGAAAAAAAAAAAACCCGGATTGATCGAGCAATCTACATCGCCATGTGCGGCTCAGAGCCACCGTAGGAGACCGCAGTTCAATTTCAGCTTTTATTTGTTTGTTCCTTTGCAGCGGTCGGCGTGTTTGTTTAGTTTTGCGCCGGTTTATTTATGTTGCATTTCTGGCAGCGAGACTCTCGCACTTTGAAAAACCCCCAAAGTGTGTGTGTTTCCGCTCTCTCATGTTTCACCTCTAGGAGGGAATTTCAGAAAGTAAACTTACAAACACTCGCACTGATCGTGCCGGTGTGTGTGTGTGTGTGTGCACGCGCATGTGTGTGTGTGTGTGTGTGTGTATGTGTGTGAGAGAAAGAGGCACACCCCAGAATTGAAACCAGAGCAGACAAACATGCAAGCAAGCACTGCATAACATATAAATAAAGTGACATTTGTTCATTTGTCCATCATAGTCATTTGATTTCACCCTTGTCCACATCATTTTTGCGTACTACACTGTGTTTAGAGTCTCCGAGGTACAAATTTGGACTCAAAGCACCGTGTTGTCGTTGTGTGTCTCCGCAGGTAAAAGGCCGCACCAGTGCCAGATCTGCAAGAAAGCGTTCAAGCACAAGCACCACCTGATTGAGCACTCGCGCCTGCACTCGGGCGAGAAGCCGTACCAGTGCGACAAGTGCGGCAAGCGCTTCTCGCACTCGGGCTCGTATTCGCAGCACATGAACCACCGCTACTCCTACTGCAAACGGGAGGCTGAGGAACGCGAAGCGGCTGAGAGAGAGGCACGCGACAAGGGGCGCCTCGAACCCAGCGAGCTCCTCATGAACCGGGCTTTTCTTCAAGGCCTGACGTCTCCCGGATACCCCGAGCACCAAGAACGCGATCCCATCCTGCGCGACGGCATCAACGGCGGCACCAAAGAGCCGGACGGAACCTACGGCAAGCTAGGGCGCAGGGAGGACGAGTTCGAGGAGGAAGAAGAAGAGGAGAGCGAGAACAAGAGCGTCGATACGGACCTGGACACGGCGCGGGATGAAGAGGAGAACGGCGAGCACTCGATGGACGACAGCTCGCTGGATGGCAAAACCAAATCGGACCATGAGGACAACCCTGAGGACGGCGTCTAAATCAGACTACTGTGTTGTGTTGTGTTCTACAAGCTTCCCCTCCACGCCTTTTCAATTTTGGTTGATTTTTTTTTTCCACCTGAATAGACGAGCTTCTGGATTCGTGCCAGACTGACGAACAAAAACAAAAGGAATCCGGTCAGGG
>JAOBRE010000023.1:12020679-12032916 GCA_027574745.1 Occidentarius platypogon
CTGGCGACTTGTCCAGGGTGTACCCCGCCTTTCGCCCGTAGTCAGCTGGGATAGGCTCCAGCTTGCCTGTAGAACAGGATAAAGCGGCTAGAGATAATGAGATGAGATCCTAAAACTTCTAACTTCTCACTGCTAAAGAGTTCAGCGGTTGGTGGGCTTGGATGAATAAATATGTGAGATGATTTCGCTGAGGTGTCATCAGGGGAAGAAGAAGCACTCAGAAGGTCTGCGAAAGGTCTAGGAGATTGAATAACTCAAGGATCTGATCCGCTTGCAGGTCGTACAAGACAGGACAGAGAGAGTTTTGAAAGCGGCTTGATGAAACGACGATACGCACAGCAAGTGGACTGGGAAACGGCTTTATTACGAGCTTATCTTCTCGAACAGACTCCTGCAAGACAAGTTAATTCCTGCGTTATAGCTGCAGCCATCTGGTGGTCTGTTTGGTCTTTTTTTTTTTTTTCAAAGGGCGATGAAATGAATGATAGAGGAAGGGGTTGAAATCATTTCTGATACCTTTGTTTGCATGAAATCAAAGGCAGCATCCAAAATCCATCCCCCCGTTTGCTTTGATTCGCTTCAGCAGGTTACTAGGCTTTTATAAACCAAGTCGCAAGAAGTCACCAGAAGTCAAAGTGGTCCGACTCGTATGAGAAAACGAAACGTCTCATATTAAAACACAAGTCCATCTGCTTCCACTTAACCATGACAGTGACCTGTCCTGGATAAATCAACAACAACAACAACAACAAAAATAAATCAATAAAACCCATCATGGTTCTGAATTTAAAAGAACGATCAGAGAACGTGTGTCGAAACATCATTACGATTAAAGCACAAGTCCATCTGCTTTGACTTATTCACTGATCTGCCCCGGATGACTTAAAAACTTTTATGGATGTGAAA
The DNA here is from genome assembly GCA_027574745.1 of Occidentarius platypogon. NCBI lineage: Eukaryota > Metazoa > Chordata > Actinopteri > Siluriformes > Ariidae > Occidentarius > Occidentarius platypogon. The sequence goes on from JAOBRE010000023.1 coordinate 12,021,586, forward strand.
GTATGGCGCTCTTGAATGCAGCCATCTGGTGGTCTGCTTTGCGCTTTTTGAAGTCAAACTTTGTGGTTTTGAGCCCAAACCCAATACTCAGCGCTCTTTTCGTGTGGTGCAGTGTGTATGTATGTACACTAATGTTTAGGGACAGACGATCACTCCACACTCATTAGTTATGCTGTTGAAGTGCTTTAAATTGGTGTGTTTGTGTGTCTGAATGTGTCTCTGTGTCTGGTTTTCTCTCTCTTTGTCCTTCACATCTCCTCACACACACACACACTCACACTTGAGCTGCAGAAGGAAGATATTTTAGTTTTGGTCCAAGATGAAAGATAAGAAGTTTTCAAGGAAGCCTTTGTGTTCTGTTCCACAGACGTTTCCAAACGCAGCTGCGCCGGCACTGACACCGAGCTCCGTGTTAAAATAAATAAATAAATAAATAAATAAAATAAAAAATAAAGAACCATGGGTTTCTTGCATGATTTTCAATCAAAGCCTGGTTTTAATAGCACTGACCAAGCTGGTCTTAGTACATCCACACAATAAAGCGAGAGACATCTGGAAACAATTACATCGCAATGCACTTGAAGTTTTTCCCCCCGGTCCTTTGTTGTGTCTTAAAGACAGATCACTGGAGTAAACAGAACGCGGCCGCTCTTTTTCTGGATTTTAAAAAGTGGGCAGATGAAAAGAACTTAAGCAAGAAGCATGACCAAATGGTTCCAAACGCTGTGTGTGTGTGTGTGTGTGCGCGCGCATGTGGCTGCCAGCACATAGACAAAGTGTATGTGTGTGTGGAGACAAAGTGTCCTTCCACTGCTGTTATGAGGAGGATGGGGGTGTCGCTGACATAAGGGCATCTCTGCTTCTTCCTGCTGGTGTTTTCACTGAGAGAGAGAGAGACGGGGGGGGGGCACATCCCTCCTCTTTCCCCACGGCCTGCGCCAACTCTGTGTGTGATGGAGTTTTTATCTGACACATGTGGAACTAATTTCAGACACCCCCGTTCTAAAGAGGCTCCTTCTCCCTTAGAATCCTGTATCTCGCTGCTTTTTTGGCTGGTCCTACTTCTGCCTTTTATCTCCTTCTGAAAAATCTCTCTGATAGAGACTAAGCCAGAGAGAGAGAGAGAGAGAGAGAGAGAGGGAAGGCCCAGCTGAGTGTGTGCACAGTAGAGTAGGAGGTCAAGCTTGGGCTTACGGCTTTAGTCATGCTGTGCCTCTCTCTTTCTCTTCTTTCTTCTCCCTCTCTCTCTCTATCTCCTCTTTTCACACATGACCCTGTCTAGTAGGCATTTCTCATAAACTCTGTCTCTCTCTCTCTCTCTCTCCCTCCCCTCTTTCTGCCAGGGAAGCAGGAATGCAGCGGCACAGCAGGAGAGAAGAGAAAGACAAAAAAGTAGAGCTTGAGAAAAAGAACGAGGGAGGGGTGGAAAGAGGAGGGAGAGAAAGAGAAAGCAAAGTGTCGGAGTAGAAGAGTGCGGGAAACTTTTTGATCCAAACCAAACAGTGAGGTGGGGGTGTAGACAGCAGAAGTAAGGGGAAGTGGTTGTTGCTTGTTGACATACTGAAAGAGTGAGATATAACGAGAGAGGTACTCGTGAAGAAGATAAAGCATGATCAAGCCATCCGGATGAGGGTCGTGTGCACACTTTCGTCACACGTCGGCAGTTAAGGAAGTGATGCGACAAGCAGGACGCGTTGCGACGATTGAAGTGACAGGAAAAAGCGAGGAGTTCGTCCAAACTTCAAATCCAAACATCGAATCAGGTTGTTACTGTACCATAACTGACACCGGTCTACAAGCGTGGAAGGAATAACACATCACGGGGTGTGCCGTTATAGGAAAATAAGCAACTGTGGGGTTGTTTGAGGTGGCCTTTATTCCTCTTATACCACCACAACTTGCCAATGAGGACTACTTTTAATTTATTAATAAACAACATATCATACTTGCATATTTACTTTAATAGTAAAATAATTTAATTTCATCGCTTATGTTATAGCAGCTATAAACGGTTGTTCCTTTTTCCAGCATCTTTTTATAGCTATCGCTCTGTCCGTCTGTAAACCTTTTAGTTTCCGGAGCATAACTCAAAAAATATTAGTTTTTTTTTTTTTTTTTTCACAAAACCTCAGCTAAGTAGCTAGAGAAGTCGTGCCTTTTGACATTTTGGGATTTGTGTGATTTTTATTTTCTCCGTATTTCCATAGCAACCAGGTCAACTTAGGGAAATTTGGAATGGGGTTTCATGTTTAGGCAGGGGAGATACGTCATCTCCTGATGACTCTTGTATCTTGTCTTTCTCTTAAGGTAATGAGACAAAAAAAAAAAAACGCAGCTTGTTATGATTCAGAGAAACCAGGAAGTCCTGAGGAAACAGTAACCGTTGAAAAGCACCAACACTGGAGACTCACTCCATAACTCTTAAATAAATATTAAACCATCCTCTTTACAGGAAGCGTCATTCTATCAACGGTTATACACTTCTCGTTGTTAAATAGAGACGCTGTTTTTAGCGTAGTGTCCATGATCCAAGTCCCAGTGAAGGAGCTGTTACGATAGAAACAATAATGAATTAAGAAGAAGAAGCAGCTTATATTTGTCACATATACACAAGCACAGTGAAAGTCCTCCTCTGAAGCAGTGAACACACGCACATACCCCGAGCAGTGGGCAGCAGTTGGGGGTTAGGTGCCTTGCTCAAGGGCACTTCAGCCATGATACAGAAGGAGGCGAAAGTGCTGTTCATTCACTCCCCTCACATTTTTCCTGCCGGTCCCAGGAATTAAACCGATGACCCTTTGATGACCAAAGCTGCTTCTCTAACCTTCAGGCCATGGTTGCCCCAATTCTGAGCATATTGTGATTTTGCTTGCAGCCAGGACAACAAAATTAATCCCAACCAATCAGACTTGGGAATTCAATTCAATATATCATCTCATATATCAACACATCACCACCCCTGAATCTTACCTACCAAAAGTTTACTCAGTACATGCATCCCAAAGCCATTTTGAATAAATGTGTTGGTATTGGACGCTTTCTGGTAAAACTAAATGCTAAGTTTTGCTCTTGACACCAGATTGAATATCTTGCGTGTATCCTGACTACCGGTTGTGTTTTCAGGGCTCAGAAACGCGGAGACCCGGCCAGTCCGTATTTCGTGAACTCGGGTCACGTCGTGGCTCCAGCCAGCAGCGCTAATGACAGCGAGGTGTCCAGCGACGCCACCACTGACGACTCCATGTCCATGACTGACAGCAGCGTGTAAGTGCTACAGTCCATGCATCAAACACACCCTTGCTTCATTCCCCCTTGGCAGATTCCCCCTGCTTCACCTTTTCATCAGTTCTTCGCTCGATTTAAAGAAGATTTCAACAGGCATCCATTTGCAGGAAGAAAGAAGAAGTGCAGAAGCACTTACGACAGCTGTTATGACAGTGTAACAGCTGTACTGTGCATGATTAGGGAAAGATTGGCGAGAAACAGGAACTGGAAAGACTTTGGTGGTGAACAAGGAGTTATTGATGTCCAACACGGCTCTTATGGAGGTACAGGAAGTGTGGAATTTGATTGAGAACTTCCAGGTCTGGTGGCTATGAATCAGCGTAAAAAAAAAAACTCATGTATGAGGGTTAAAAATATCTCCTGCAACACCTCCGTTTTCATGTCAAACGACTACGGAACAACAGTTTAGAACATTACGGGTGTGGCTGCATTACGAGTATTGCTGACTTGGCATATGGTAACTCTTAGGTTATTATAGCGCAAACTAATGAAACCACAGAAGAATCTGGGAAAACGGTCAATCCTTTTGAAATTGGAAATCTTTGGAAACCCTCACAGCACCAGGGAACGTTTAGGGCTGCTGGACTTCCTGCTGTTGTTTGGTGCAGATCGGATTTGGATGGCCACACAGAAGAAGGTGAAAAGAGAAAGAGCTTCAATTTAGATTTCCGCGTATCGCTCAAATGACAGAACCGTATGCGGTTTTCCCCAAACTTCACCAAATGTTTTTCTTTTCTTTTTTTTCCTTCATTTCGTACCATCCGTTTTACTTTTGTTCTCCTCGGAGCAGTTTTGTTTTTCTCATCATTATCTCACCGTTTCCCTTTCTCAAATCTGCACAGTAAAATTAGCCGTTAGCCCTTAAGTCTGTCTCAGCGAGAGTAGGAGAAGGAGGGAGGGGGCTTGGCATAGCTTGAAAGCGAGGCTCAGCACCGCTGTGGTTTCCCAGCAGCCTTAGCGCGACGAGATCAAGTGTCAGAGCGCGTTTGGTCGGCAGGCGTAGATGAGCGCGCAGACCTCATTCCTGGACCCGCAGACGACTCACCTGGGGTTCCCAGTGCTGGGATTAAAATCGCACTCCCTCATCGTGACCCCCTAACCCCTTCATCTCACCACACACACACACACACACACACACAATCCAGCCCCCCTCCTTTTTTCAAAGGAGCCTTACGTGGTTTCGGAGAGGATGAAAGGCCGAGCTGAATGGCGCTCTTGGCCCATTGTTTGGCTCCCAGAGCTTCAGGAGGGAGAAGGGGTGGGGGGTTTGGATTGTGAGAGCAACTCAGACTGCTTTGAAAATTAGTTGCACGACTGAATTGTTGGTGGGGGCATGTACGGCTTCCCCCTGAAGAGAGAAAAAGAGAAGGCTACTTTCATTCACTCTAACATTACTGTGATTTTTTTTTTCTTTTAAAAAGAACTTCAGCTTACCAAGAGGACTAGGCTATCCGTATCGCTTTGTGTTGGTTTGCAAACGTTAAAAAAAATTTCAAACTGTTAACACGTCCAACTCTAGCTGAGCGCTAGTAACCACTGATTAGCATGATGTCGCTTGGATCATGCTAATCGTTAGCTACTGGTTAGCGCCATCCTTGAGAAATGAAGCAATTCTCACAGAAACGCTAACCTGATGCACACATGTATCAGGTAGGACGATCGCGGTTAGCTGGCTCGCTTTCGTTTATCGTTCCCAATCCTGCTAGGTTGAAGCCCGAAACGTTTTCTTTCAGAACTTTCCAATCAGTCATGGATTTCATTTGCTGAAGAAGTATTACAAGGTGTTGAAGCTAAAGGCTCCTGCCGAGTTCTTCACAGACGGTTGGGAGTTTTGCAATCTCTCTGGCCGTTTCATGAAATCGGCCTGACATTTTTTTTTATGTACCGCATGAACAATGCGATATCTACGACAGTTTAAAAGGCATAGTACAAATACGAATCGCCGTTTGAGATAAAGACATAAAGCCAGGGTTAGAGGTGATTTCAGCCCTGTTCTTTTTTTCCTTCGCTTATATCTTATTTATGGATTTACTTGGACTCTAGGGAATGTGGCAGTGCCAACTTCAAACATTACCTTATCTTACAAACTGAGCTTTTGATGTCGCTGAGATCAGAGGAGCCGCGAGATGCTGTTGCCAAATGAAGATGGCAGGGAGAGCATATGCGCATGAGTGTGAGATTTCAAAGAGAGAGAGAGAGAGAGTAGTGTTCAGGATAGGTCATGCTCCATCGAGTTCAGATGTAAATACGGTTGACAAAAATGCTCTCGGACACGAACAAATCGCAACGGAAAAGTGTCGATTAGCACATTTCAACTCGAATACAGGAAAACGTCAGGCTTTCGCTCACTCGCTGCTCTTAAATGTTTAACGTCGTTCACGTCTTATCAGCGTCCACATGGTTAAAAGGATCCGTCCGTGCAGAGTAGATCTTCACTTCCGAATGCGTCGTTATTAAGTCTCTCTGCGTGTTTTTTGGATTAGCAATCAGAAAGTGACACCCCCCACCCCCGTCGGGCGCCTCTGTGTTTGCTCCAGCCTTTGATGGCTCTCTCATGCCCTCGGTAGGGGAGAGCGAGCTCATGTTGACGTTAGGCAGTAAACGGTGGCCCCTGGGGTCCCATCTACAATCATTAAGGAGAGGTGTGCTGTGTTGCTAATGTCCTTTATGTTGTCGAAACTGAAATGGGGGGAGTGCTGTAAAAGCAAGGGTTACTCGATGTCCTGTCAAAGGAGAAGGCTGTGGTATGAAGCAAGAAATTCTCCAATAATAAAACATCACGGGTCGCACGGGTCACTTCCAAACCAAACGAGCCTTTCTTTTGGACTCCGTAGAATTGAAAACTAATACAGTGTTTAGTCTGAAGATTGTCTTGTGGTCTTATTGTTTTTTTTCTTTTTTGGAACAGGGACGGGATCCCGCCATACAAGCTGGGCACGAAGAAACAGCTCCAGCGGGAGATGCACCGGAGCGTCAAGATCAACGGACAAGTTTCACTCCCCCACTTTCCCGTAAGATTCTTTCTCTCGATCCCTCTTTCCTCTGAGATCAGTGACTCGCACCAATGCCAGCTGGGTCCCCTCTCCCAAGTGGGAGCCCTGTTTTTATTTCTCCAAGCTCGTGTTTTGACAGAATATTATATTCTTCCGCTCATTTTCATATAAAAGGCTACAAATGAAAGCCTGCATTAGCATATGCATCCCCCTCCTTCTCCCCTCTTTCAGCCCCCCTCGAGTATCTCCATAGAAATAACGCTCTCTCGCATCCCTGCTGCCGTTTGAAGATAAAGATAAAGGTTCCGTTCGGATGTTAGATTCGGATTCCAGTTCGAAGAAGATATGACGCAAGCGAAGGACGGGAAGAGGAGGAAGGGCGGGGCGCAGGGGTCAAGTGGTCAGGATCTGGAAGTGAGAGCAGGAGTCAATTCTCAGCACCCTTTGATCAGAGGCTGAATGCAGGCAGGCGGCTTGTGTGGCTGCTTTGGTGACAACCTCCAGCTGAGAACCAAACCCCAAACCACCACCCCACCCCTCTTCTACTCCGTGTACTCCGTGTGTTTTTGTCGCAGTAAACCTTCCCCCTCTTTCCACCCCTCCACCACCCTCTCCTCTCTCTGATCTCCCCATGGTGTAGGGCTCAGCAGGGTGTGTTTGGAAGCAGGAGGTGTTCGAGGGGGGTGTTTCAGAGACTCGAGTTCGGAGTTGAGTGTTCACCAAGGTCGGAGGTTACAGTGACAACTCTTTAAAAAAAATTTTCCGTGATTTGAGACAGTGATGCGCCGAAACCCCGCGTAGGAGGCACTCTGGAAACTTCTACGCTCTTTCTTCTTCGCACTTAAAAAAAAAAAAAACAGGAAATGGGGCAAAACTATTTAAAAATCCCCTCCGAGTCTGGGACAACTGTCCTGACGTGGCTCATTCACGGTCAGGAAATAGATTAGTTCTTCTCTCTCTGATCTCCTACAGCCCCCCACTCTCCATCCTCATCCCTCACTCCATCTCTCTCTCGGCCCTCTTCCTCCCTTTTTTCTCCTCTTCTTTTAATTTTGTCCCCCTGCTCTTTTTTTCTGTCTATCTGGCTTTTATTCTGGGATTTAAAAGCCTGTGTCGCCCCCCACACCCCTTCGCCCCCACTCCTTGCGTGTGTTTGATGTTTGACAAGGGTTCTTTGAAGCTGGCTGACTTCAGAGCCTCCATGCTGATGGCATGGGTGGTGTGTGTGTGTGTGTGTGTGTGTGTGCGTGCGCGCGTGTGCGAACACGAGCATATGCGTGTACTTGTGTGTGTGTTGGTCCAGCTCTCTTGCCCAAGGCTGGCAGTACTTCTGGCAGTTGGCATTAAAGGAAGAAGAAGAAGAGAAGTGAGAGATGAAGGGTATTTGAGGATTCAGGGTCAGGTCAATAACTTGAGATGGAACTCACAGTCTGCTCTACTGTACAGCGATGTAACACACCTGACACGCCTTCTTGCTTAATTTTAAGACCATTCGGTAGAGAGTAATCCTTCTCTTGCGTCAAAAGGTAAACCATCGCCAGAGGTCTTGAAGGAAGACATGTACAGCTGGTCACAAAGATGAATGAAATAAAACCAGACGTAAAAAGTTGATTCTCAGTCCCTTCGAATTCACATCACATGGTGATAGCGAGCAGCTCAAATCTAACCCGCTGTTTCTCGTCTCGCTTATAGAGGACGCAGCGTCTGCCGAGAGAGATGGCTCCGGTGAAGCCGTCCGCGTTTGCAGCAGAGCTCATCGCCCGTCTGGAGAAACTGAAACGCGAGCAAGATACGCTCAGCTCTCTGGAGGAAAGGTTGCAGCAGATCCAGGAGGTTAGTAACAACCACGATTTGGTAGTACGACTAACGAACGCGGAGTTAGGTTGGAAAAACAAACAGTCCCAACACGGCACCTCGATAAATCGCTCCTTGCCCGTGCATTCCTTCGTCCAGAACACACACCCGCACCTCATCACACTCAATTATTGCGAGATGAAAAGCCTCCTTTGAGGCAGGACCTCAGGGCAGCTCTTCTCCTAAGTGCCTAACCCTTTCAACCTCTTCAACCGTGTGACCTTCTGAACTGTGTGGCCCTTTGGCACCGTATTGGCCTTATTAGCTGTGCCTGTGGTACACACCAAAAGTGTGCGCTTTATATTTTTCAAAGATCCGACTTCTTGCCTGATTGTCTCTGACTGACACTGCAAGTCTGCTAAGTCATTAAAGGAATGCTTTTTTTTTTTTTTCTTCCTTGTGAAATACCACAAGCAAGAATTTTGTCATATTTCTATTTACGGAGAAAGGAATGAAAAGCGTGTTTACTCAGGAATCATTTATAATACACACATCTCAGGACTGTCAATTTTCTAAGCTCGGAACGCAATAAATAAAAGATCAGTTTGAAAAATGCAGGACTTTTCCTTTCTGTAAAGGAAAAAACTGTTCAGGAACTCTCAGTCTCTTGAGACTGAGTGTCACGATTTCAAAAATAAGTTCTTCTTTTTTTTTTAATCCTTTACAATAGTGAGACTTATCTGACCTCTGGATGGATAGTTTATCGTTTTCATTTCTAACAACCAGCAAAAATGTCAGCTAACTCACACACTGTGTGTGTAGGAAGAAGAACGGGATGATGGTGAATTACCTGTAGTTGTCCCCCAGCAGCCTCCCGCCCCTCTCAACCTCCTCTCCTCTGGATTATGTGACGAAGACCCTCAGGCCATCCTGGACGAGCACCTCTCCAGGGTCCTAAAGACCCCAGGGTGCCAGTCCCCTGGGATACCAGGATACTCGCCTCGCTCCCGTTCGCCAGACCATCACCATCAGCCAAGCTCCGCCCCCAATCTCTTACCTACTATGCACTGTTCTGTACCATCCAAGACATCCGTGATGGCTCCCCAGCCCTCCACCAAGCATATTCATCACCACTACATCCACCACCACCATTCTGCTTCGCCCAAGAGCAGGGAGGAGATGGAGGTCGAGGCGGCGCACCGAGTGGCGCAGTGTCTAGGCTCATCCGGGTCAGATTACTGCTACCAGAGGTGCCACAACTCAGCTGATCTTCAACAAGGGTGAGTTGTGGAGGTTTACTACATCAAACAGAACCAAATTCAACTATGCCTACTGGGGATCTCTTAGGCCTTTCGCTCTTGCTCTCGTCTAGGCATGCCAGCACATTGTCTAAGCGTCCCAGTAACATCAGTGATGGAATGAGTGGTTGCAAGTCAAGCGAAGAGGAAAGCAACTCCCCTCTGCTCCCCAGAGATGGTATGGTCCGATCTCACAACGTGTGGCAGTGGATCCTGGAAAGCGAGAGGCAGAACAGGCACAAACCTCACAGGTGAGACGCATGAGCACACTTTATAGCAGTGTTATCGAGTAAATCAATAACAGGCAACGAATGAGTCAGAATATTGCTAACAGACAACAACAGCGCATGGATTTTCACACTTCCATACGACACCTAGTAAAAGGACAGAGTGCAAATAAAACACAGATGTTGGCCAAAGAATTGAATCCAATATGCAAAAATCAACAAACGAATCTTCTCTGCAGTTCTCAAGGCCTGAAGAAGACGCACCCAAGTGACCCGTCCTCGAAGATGCCCTTGTGGGGTGGCGGAGGAGTAGGTGGTCATGTTCGAGCACACCATCCGGGTCACCCGTTCGTCCAGGATCCCACTATGCCACCCCTATCCCCACCAAATACCCTCACCCAGCTCGAAGAAGCCCGCCGAAGACTGGAAGAAGCCTCCAAGGCCAATAAACAAAGGTAGAGGTTTTATAGATAGCCATAAAGATATTCAATATTAAAGTGGATCTTAAAGAAGATTCCTTTCACATGAAAGATAAAACTCAGGAAGTGGTTTTAGGGATGCGCTGATCATCAGAAAAATACTCCATATTTGGTTCCGGACCAAAACACTTCACAATTTTGACTGTGTGAAATGCAGCCGAACCAACGGAACATCAAGACTTTCTTGCAATTCATCTAGGGTCCAGAAACTGGGAAAAGAAAAAAAAAAAGTCAGAATAGTTGCAGTTGAGTGAAAAAGTCTGGTTCAGTGTTATTTGAAGCTGAGTTCTGTGTTCTCGCCTAAAGCGTTACTCCATCTCTTAAACCCACAGACACTCAGCCTCCAGCCTGCAGAGAGAGAGAGTGCATCCGTCTCTTTTCTCCAACAGCAGCTCGCCTCTCATCAACCCTGCCTTGCAGATGGACGAGTACGTTTATTCATTTGATTTTGTTTTTATTTGAGCACGCTGGCCTAAAAGACAAGGAATTAAGAGGGATCTGGGTGTTTCTAAACCCACACAAAGTTTTTTTTTAGGTTTAACAATCCTTGAAATATTTTTGTCACTCGTCTCAGTGTTCTGTGGCAATGTTTGATGTCCAGCCACAGCCACCTGACAGCCAGCACACACACACCCTCTTCTGAGCTTTAATTGGCTGACCTTTAGCCAGCCAGCTGTCTCGGGGCGAACCATCGCCATCTGAAGCGGCACTAACAAAGCCCTGGAAGTGAATGAAAAGCTTCACAGCTCTTTTGGGGGCTTGCCCTTTGGCCACCCCTGCAACACATGTTGGTCCAGGCCAGCCCTCTGAGCCTGCCACCGCACCACTGTGCACAGGTTGAGCTGGACCGTTGCGTTAGGATTGGGGGGGAAGGCAGAATCGAAAGCCTGTCGGGGTCTCTTAGCAAGAGGTCAGATTAGTGAAAAGCCCAGACGCTGACACAAAGGCCCATCATCCATCAAACTCGGGAGGGCCCTCGCAGAGCCGTCTCACGCTGCACAACATCTCCCGCTGCCTTCAGACCCAACCTAATCACATGTTACGCTCGAGAAAAGGCTCCTCTCAGCCTCCGCTGGCTTGGCGTTCCTCTTCAAGGACACACTTTCATGAGAGAAAAACCAATTCACCAATATCGTCCAGTATTATCTACAGAAAAATATAAAAATATGCCATGGCCTAATGGTTAGAGAAGCAGCTTTGGGACCAAAAGGTCACTGGTTTGATTCTCTGGACCAGCAGGAATGGCTGAAGCGCC
>JAOBRE010000023.1:15009448-15019471 GCA_027574745.1 Occidentarius platypogon
ACCAGATCAGTGAATTTCAGAGTGTGTGCTTTTACGAATAATGCGTTTGTATGCTCAAGATATCCCGTATTATTGACGATTCTTATTGCTCTTTTTTGTAATGTGCATAACGGCTGTAGGTTAGATTTGTAGGTATTACCCCATATCTCCACACAGTAGCTCAGATATGGAAGTATGAGTGCATTATACAGAGTATGTAGTGATTTATAGTCCAGAATGTGTCTTGATTTCCCCAAAATTGCAGTAATCTTTGCTATTTTTGCTTTAACATGATTAATATGTGGTTTCCAGCAGATTTTATGATCAACAATCACACCCAGAAATTTTATTTCATAAACTCTTTCTATGGTTATGTTGTCAATTTTCAATTCAACTTGAGGGTTCGACTTATATTTTCCAAATAACATGATCTTTGTTTTACTCAAATTCAATGACAATTTGTTTACATTAAACCACCTTTTTAATTTATTCATTTCGGTTGTGATTGTCTCCATAAGCTGCTGTACATTGTCCCCGGCGCAAAAGATGTTTGTATCATCGGCAAATAAAATGCATTTCATTATACATGATACATTACATAAGTCATTAATATACAATATAAACAGTTTAGGACCTAAGACAGACCCTTGCGGTACTCCACATGTTATGGGCAAATAATCAGATGTGTGATCTCCAATTTTTACAAATTGCTGCCTGTTGCTTAAGTAGCTCCTCACCCAGTCCAAACCAACCCCTCTGATACCATACCTCTCTAATTTGTTGAATAGAATGTCGTGATTTATTGTGTCAAATGCTTTCTTTAGATCTATGAAAATTCCCATAACATGTTTTTTATTGTCTATACCATTTGTGATTTTCTCGATAAGTTCCATTAATGCCAGGGTTGTTGATCTGTCTTTCCGGAATCCGTATTGACTGTCAGCTAAAAGTTTGTGTTTTTCAATGAAGTTGTCTAGTTTTGCTGTGAACAGTTTTTCGAGGATCTTGGAGAACTGAGAGAGTAAAGAAACTGGCCTGTAATTTGTGTAATGGTGTCTATCCCCACATTTATATAAAGGTATAACTTTAGCTATTTTCATGTTGTTTGGAAATTTACCAGATTGAAAAGACATATTACATATGTGAGTAAATGGTTCTGCAATTTCTTCAATAACTTTTTTTTATTAAACTCATATCAATATCATTCCAGTCAGTGGAGGTTTTGCTTTCACTTCTCCTTACAATGTTTATGACCTCTTTTATGCCAACTGCACCAAGGAATATAGATTTAGGATTTCTCTCCCATCGAGCAGCCTCCGCCCCTCCAGGTGTGTCTGGATCCTGAATCTTTCCTGCCAGATCTGGTCCCACATTTACAAAGAATCTATTAAAACCATTTACCACTTCTTCCATATTATTTATTGATCGGTCATTCTCAATATAATAATCAGGGTAGCTTGTGTTTTTGTTTTTAGCTCCATTCCTAATAATACTATTCAGTACATTCCATAGCCCCTTCATGTTATTTTTATTACTATCTAATAATTTATTATAATATTCCTTCTTACATGTCCTCATAATGCTGGTTAATTTATTCTTGTATTTTTTATATTTAATTTCTGCCTCTAAGGTTCGTTTTTTTATGAATTGTCTATACAGCGTGTTCTTTTTTTTTTACAGGCATTTTTTAATCCTTTGGTGATCCATGGACCATTTGCTTGTTTTTGTCTATCATTGTATTTCCTTACAGGACAGGTTTTATCATATAGTGTTTTAAAGATATTTAGAAATCCACTGTATGCTTTGTCAATATCTTCTTCCTCATATACTACTTTCCAGTTCTGTTTAAGTAATTCACTCTTAAGTGTCCTTATGTTTTCTTCGGTTCTTACCCGTTTGTATTTCAGCTGATTCATATCCTTAGGTTTCCAGTAATTACAGTGATAGACAATAAATACAGGCAAATGGTCACTGATGTCATTGTATAAAAGCCCACTTTCTGTATTATTTTCCATACTGTTTGTAAATATGTTATCTATTAATGTGGCACAATGAGAAGTAATTCTACTAGGTTTGGTGATTTTGGGGTATAAACCCATACTGAACATTGTATTTATGAAATCTTCTGTCATTTTATGCTTTTTTGGATTTAACAGATCAATATTATAATCCCCACAGATAAACACAGTCTTCTGCACTGAGTTAGAAAACATGTTTTCCATCCAGTTTTCAAATATATCAATACTTGATGCTGGAGTTCTGTACAAACAGCTCACAATTATATTTTTTGCTTTTTCCATACAAATTTCCACTGTGATACATTCCACCAGATTATCAACAGCTGCTGTCATACTCTCCACCACCTTATACTTCAGTCCTTTGTCCACATATATTGCCACACCTCCTCCACTCTTTTTCACTCTGTTTATATGATTTAGATCATAACCCTCCATCTCAAAGTCCACACCTCTGTCAGTGCTGATCCATGTCTCTGAAATTGCTATGATGTTGAATGGGTTCTTAAACTGTTTCAAATATTCTTTAATGTTGTGGAAGTTGGCATATAGGCTTCTGCTATTGAAGTGGATGATTGATATGTTATGCTTTGATTGGAAAGTTGCGTTGTAGTGCTCATCTGTGTAATAACTGCAGCTGTTTCCTATATCACTGAGTAAGTTGTTATCCGGATCAATATCATGTTCTATGTCCTGTATTTTATGTTCTGTATATACAAAGTTTTCTAGTCCTAATGTGTGTTTATTATCAGGAGTTGTCATGGCTGTAGTTTAAGTTTACCTTGTTGTTGTACGTTTCATTGATATTTGCTCAGCTCCTCCAGCTCCCTGATGACTAGAACTTTGGCTTGTTCTGGTGTTCCATTTAACTTAATGTATATTTTGCAGTTTGAAGTCCATGTAGATTGTATTTTCTTCTGTTTTCTGAGTAGACGGGCCATTCTGGCAATGTGCGCATTTTTCTTTGTCAGGTGCTCATTGAGGTACACATCTGATCCCTTCAACCATCTTCCCTGTTTCAGCAGTTCGTTTTTGTGTTTCCTATTTGCAAACCGAACTATTATTGCCGGTTTTGTCTTCCCGTTTCCCCTTGGGAGCGGGTGACAGGCCTCGATGTTCTCCCTGTCTAACTCAATTCCCTTTGAGCGGAGAAACGCCGCCACCTGTTGCTCCACCGATGCCGCGTCCTCCTCGCTCGGCTCCTCTCCGTTCCGCGTCGTCACTGCCCGTGCATATGAACGAGGTTTCGTTTCCAAGCCGGTGATTATGATGTCATTCATTCTGGTATATTGCTCCAGATCGGCCACCCGGTTCTCCAGCAAGTTAATCCGCTTGTCCTTCTCGGTGATTTGTAGCCTCAAGGCTTTAACTTCCTCCACCAGGCTCATGATGGTTTTCTGCTGTTGTCTAACAGCAGAAACCTCCTCCGTCAACATGTCGAGCGATCTTCTAATATTGTCGACCTCCTCAACCTGTGCCGTATTCTTTTTTTGGTGGCATGGCGTCCCCTTGTCATAACAAAGCTCCGGTGTTTGTGTCAACAACTCGATTGACTGTTTGTTTTTTGCCCAGTCGATTACGGCATCGGACGTTTAACACAGTCAGCTGTTGCCGGCGGCCTGTGCTGTGAGCTTGTCGGCTAGTGTTAGTCAACAAGCACCGGCTATTAACTGAAATGTGTTAAATGCTCTCAGACTGCAATATTGTATGACTCGATTTGTTTTTAGTTTTGTTCAGGAAAACATGATTAAAGGTAATAACCACGTTCTGCACCTCTCTCTCTCATATCTCGCACACGCTACAGAGGAAGACTGTCATGAACTGAGTAAACTGGCAGTTTCATGTCTTGGGGGCTCGAAAAGATAACCATTTACTCTGGATAATCCTTGATAATCCCTTGATAATCCTCTGCCCCTTCATCCAACATATAATAATCCCAATCACTATCAGAATTCTCTCCAAAATATGATTCCATATTGAGACTGGTCTAACCACTGCTGCGCACGGAAACAAAATTGATACCTGGATTGTTACAGGTGTGACATCACGCACCCCTTCGGGATCTTCCGGTTCAGTCTCGGCAGATTCCATGAAAATCGGCTGATCTTTTTGATTTTCCATCAATTTATGGCCTTTTAGATAAGCTATGGTTTGAAAACACATGGTCAATCAACATAATGACTTTGTACAAGGTAAAAAGTGTGGTTTGGGGCATTACTTTAATGTACTGTGTTGCTTCATTTCTGTCCATGAAAATGTAGGTCAACTCCACAGTGATCAAGACACCAAGTTTGTTAGTGCAAAGAAAGAATTTATGAAGTTAATGAAGGGGATAGGGGAAAACCATGGGAAAGAGTTGAGCTGTAGCTTCGTCATGAATCTGCCTGCTTCCAGTCACATGGGTGGGGTCTGAGAGAGAAATATTCAAAGTGTGAGGAATGTTTTAACTTCCATCCTAGATGAGCTGTCAAGTCTCCTGGTAGACTGTTCATTAAGAACATTTTATGGATGAAGCAATGGCAATTGTAAATAGTAGGCTGTAGGAGAGTTGGGAGGTGGGTGGAGCACAGACGGACGACAGACCAAGCTGAGTTAAGTTATTTTCTTTTATTTTAACGCTTTTCAGCAATCGTTCGTTCATTCATTCATTCATTCATTCATTCCGGCAGACACACAGTTCTCAGGTCTGCTCCTTCTCCCCTTCCTTCTCACTCTCCGCCTTTTATAGTGCGTGGTCACTGGGGAGACACACAAACACACATGTTAATTACACTCAGGTGTAGTGATTCTGCCACTTACCTTCCCTGACTCCGCCCTCCGGTCGCAGACAGATGCCTGACCACGCCCCCGCTGCCACAATCATATATGGTAGTGCCGAATGAACTGGCAACTGAAAGTATCATTTAAAAATCTAGACTTGGAAAATACTATATAATACAATTGGTATTTAAATAATATTGGCTGGCATGGAGTGGTCTATCAGATATATTCCATTCAGCTAGCATGATATTGAATGAGTTGAAGATGAGTTCTTTCTGAATGGACTATATCTGATATACCATGAAAAAAAACGCCAGCCAATATTATTATTCTTATTATACATACACACTCTCTTTTCCAGTTTTTCAATATTCGTTGGTATGTTTTACTCTTGTAAACAGAGGGGAACCATCAGGGCCTTCTAGATCTTCAGAGAAAGCCTGAACATATCAGCATTTCAAATGTTATATTTAATTTATTTCATTCTTTAATTTCTTTCATACTTTCATTATAATTATTCTCTTCTAATTCTAATTTGGCCTCATTTTCTATCAAATTAGCTTCAGAAATGAAAGGGCTACTGTCCTGAAAACATTAAAATTGAGTTATCCAATGAGATTTTTTTTGTTTTTTGTCCCCAGGCTGAGAAGAGTTTAGAGCTGGCTCACTCATTGGTTAGGACTTCATTTCTGGGACAGAAGGCCATGGCAGTGTATGTTTATGTAGAAATGACATGAATTAACCAATCAGATTTTGAGTTATAGTGGGAGGGACCAAAAATGTATTGCCCTATGCTGGCTTAACCGCAAGTCAGCACCATCAGTGAAGCAGTTAAGTCACCTTCCAGCCGGTGTGGCGTTCATCAGTAGTATTAGTGAATGCTAATAAAGCGGTCAAGCCAGTGCTATCGAGAGCAAGTAGCACAGGCTAACGACTGAGAAACTAAGATTTCTGTCTCCAAACTCTTCTTCCACGCACACTCACTACAGTATTTTTCACTCAGACTTAAGTATTCATTTCCCTATGTAATTTACTTAGTTACTTTTAAAATCAACATTGAGAACTACACACAGTGGAGCTGCCTGGCAGCCTGCCGCTAATCCCCTGCAAAATCCTTTGTCCTGTTGCTTTTTTGGTGTCTGGCTAAGTTTTGGCTGAGCTCAAGTCCCAGCTCTAACAGTAACAGTTCGCCATTGCTTTTAAATATGCGTGAAGAATATCTAATGAAGTTTTGGTAGCCTTTCAGGTGTTCAATGCATCTTTCTCTTCCCCAGTGAACAAATAAATGCAGGTGCAGCAGAAAACTTTCTCCTTGAATATTTGCATCAGCTCCAACATGTGACGTCATGTTGTCTTGACAACCATGCAATATTGTAAACCATATTCACTGCTCATTCTCCATTGGGTAGAGTAACATAATACATGTAGGATAAGCGATATAACAATATTGCATGCTATCAAACCAAATTAATGAAACCTGCAAGAAGGGAATAGAATGCATGTTTTTAGTCCATCAAAAAAGTGTCCTGTATGTATAATAATAGACAATATTGGAAGACAATAACTTTCTGGTTTTAGAGTATTTATACAGTTCATACATATCCATTCATTGCAAAGTCTTGCCATTCCCTTTGTCTAAGTTCTCACATTTTTATTGCTGACTGCCTTATGTTTTGTTTTTTTTTATATTTCTGGTGTTTTTGGATTTCTCTTTGGATTATCATTTAGCCTTGTTGTCTACTGCCTGCCTTGTACTGAGTCTCTACTGTTTCAAAATATCAGAAGTGTCAGAAATTAATTGGCAGACTTCAGACTTCAAGAAACTTCACTAGTGTGTGAAATTTAACTCTCAACCCAGTTCAGTTGTGTACTTTGAATGTTTTTTTTTTACTTGTGTACTTAATTTTATCAAAAGAAATAAGCAGATTTTTGTTACAGATTACTGTTTTCTGTTTAAAATATGAAGGATGGCCTAAAAGAAGATCCAAGTGATGCTAAAAGCACAGTTTTGTTCTACCATGAAGGCATTTTTTGGAGATGTTCCTATAGAAAAGACAGAGAAGAGGAAAGCATACTGGATTTTTGGATCAGTAAGTGACATACCGAGAACTTGTACCTGAAATACCAGTGCAATGATCTTAGACTTTACCTTATTGCATGTTGTCATCTGCATGAAGTGTTAGTGATGCACGAGACATCAAGCAACTTTCATGCTATATGCCTTTTCTAACAGCCAACCAACCAACAGAGAAGATTTGTATGCCTGTCTACCTTTCCCATGATCCTCTACCAGAGAAAAGAAGAAGCAATTTAAACACAGATACAGCTACATGTGAGAATTTCACTAAAAAGTATATCTGAAGCTGCAGGCACATGAGTCAAAGTAGAAATTTCCTTTTATAGCCATTGTTGTCATATCAAAATAAAACATAATCCAGGAACATATGTGATTTCAGTAATATCCTGCACTGTATAAAATCATTTTGGAAAACATTTTACACAGCTAATTTAGCCTCTGAAGCACTTTGCTTGCAAAGCTGATGGATATCCATCAAATATTTACATTTATATCTAATATGTTTTTCCAGTACACAGGACTTTTTGGTGCATTATGTCTGTCCTGGGATTCACCATGGTTATGATTGGTGTGTTTGTCACCATCTGTGGCGTCCCAAGAGCTAACCGCCACCTTTATGAAGCTGGAGGTGCTCTTTTCATAACTGGTGGTAAACACACTCCTGGCTAATAATGCATTCTGTTTTGCTTCCGTCTTCATTTAGCATACCTGCTGTTTTGCAATCTTTCATCAGCTCTGTTTCTTTCCTTCCTTCCTTTATACACAGGATTGCAGATACAATAGTGTGTTCACTTCATCTTCTAAGTTAGCTTAGTTCCAACCAAACTTGCATAAAACAGGCAATTGCTTAATTTTGTTCACCACATGAAGATGAGGATATGTTGACATGGTAGACAGAACCAATGCCCTTTACAAATGTATGTGAAAAATAAGGAAACACCAATCTGATACTAGCTATCAATATCAGACCAATATGTGTCTGGATCTTATTATCGAATTGGATTTTTACAATATTAAGATAACATTGAAAACCATGCTAAAAGTATCAGGTATTACTGTGATGTGAAAATTAGCACATGCTTAAACAGTTATTGTTTCAATACCACTTTCATCATCTTCCTCTCATCAATTCTACAAAATTGAGGATAATATCTAAAATGTCTTTCCATGTCTTTAGGAATCTTGCTTTTGGTCGTGGTGGTGACATTTGCAGTATGGGTGCAGGTCTCAGGCTCTTTGGAACATTACATCCTTGAGCGCAGGTCCTCCATGTGCCCGAACCTGTACCTCAATCTGTACTATGGGCCATCCTTTATGTTGGCACCCCCTGCCTGCTTCTTCAGCATCCTCTGTGGCATCTTCCTTTTCCTCACACAGACTGCCTCAGGAACAGTGTCAGCAAATGCAACAAACAAGCCCACATCTGTAAAGAAGGAATGGGAAGCAAGCATGCTTGAATAGTAAAAAACGACCATTCGCTGAACAAGGACAATTATACATTTCTATGGGTTTGCACTACTGATATTCACACTGAAGGGAACTTTCATTTAAAATGACTTGTAGTGAGATTCTATAATTTACCATACCTCTGTATGAGGACATTTAGACAGTAGTGTTGTTGTGGTTCAGTTTGAGTGAGAAGATAGTCAGAAATATGGAGTAGAGTGGACAAATTTCAAACTCAATTCAAATTCAAAACACTTTATTTGTCCCCTAGGGGCAATTTAAAATTTAAAAATAAAAAAATGTAGAGGACAACCACAAGCATAGGGTAACTAAAAACTGAGCATCTAATGCTTGTGTCACACATTGGCATTTTAGCCTTGCGTATATACAGCGTATCAGGATACATGGCAATAAGAAAGGAACGTCACAGCATTGCCAGCTTACGTAACTAATACTCTAGGATGCATAACATGATCTTGTACGCCAGAGAGCAGCGTATTTTTAAGTCCACACTTAAAAATCTGTAGCACACGTCAACGAAAGCGTTCACACGGTGTAATAGGTGTGATACATCACACATACATCACGTGTACGCCATAAAAACTAAAGCTACGCAGCAGTGATGCAGCGGGAACGTTGCTCGAACACCTATTACACCGTGTGAACGCTTTCGTTGACGTGTCTGATGAAGGTGGCTCCAGGGCTGGCTGGGTGAATGTGGCTGATGTCTTCCCTCTTCCCTTGCTCTCCTTGGGTCCTGACTTCTTCGCTGTCATGATGCTTTCTTGACTGTGATGAATGACAACGAACGCAGCATGGGGATCCCCTTTTATACCCACCTGTGAACGCTGCAGATACGCTGCAGGTACGCAGCAGCAACGTAACACGTAAGAATGAAACACTACGCCAATGAAATGGTTACGCCGCAGCAACGCATCATATGCCACGTATACACCTCAGTACACCATAACTTTACGTCCTTTGAACCCCATAAAAACCCCAGATACTCCACAGTAACGCCACACATATGCTGTGTACATCACAGGACTTTAATTTTGGCCAAAATACGCCTCGTTTCTTGGTGTTTGACCCACACGCCGCTTACGTGGCAAGATATGAGACAGTCTGACACAAACATAACGTGTGGACTAGACCTCCAGAGCATATTTTGGTTACAATAACCTTCCAGCAGGGTGCAGTATTGCTTTAGTATTGCAAAATGAGAAGAAAAAAAAAAGCTCAGGCTGTTATTTCTATTACACTGTATTCAAAAAAAGGAACAATTGTGCTTAGTTTATGTATCCAGTAAGAATCTGATTATGTCAGTAACAGTTGTATGCAGTAGAATTTAGAGATAAACCAAACTGCCACATCTATATATCAAATCATTTCATGTGATTCAACAAATACCAGAATTTTTTTTTCTAAAATTCATACTTGCGTGAGCACCAGTCTTAGTGATATGAATTGCAACTCAGTTTAGTGTTTTTCCCTTTCAAACTACACATTCATTTGCAGGAAATGAACTTGAGGTTTGTTCATCGTTCAGAGTGGAATGCAGAAACACTTAGCTGGAATCACTGTCAATCAATCTCTCCTATTATACTAATACTCACAGCAGTCACATATTTCTGACTACATTATCATAATTTTAAAGGTAAAAACAATGTGAAAACATCTCATCTCATTATCTGTAGCCGCTTTATCCTGTTCTACAGGGTCGCAGGCAAGCTGGAGCCTATCCCA
>JAOBRE010000023.1:15238067-15251024 GCA_027574745.1 Occidentarius platypogon
TCCTTCTCTTTTCTTTAGTTTTCAACAGTCTATAAAAGAGAGCTCCAATTTCTTGTTAAATCTATTTGTATAGTCAATCGCAAAACAGCTCTTTCCCATTTAAGAGCTGTTTTTGTGTGTTTTCGCAGTATTTGAGCTGTAACTTCGGCCTACACTGATGTCATGCTCATTCCCTCTATTGTACGTTTTGCCCTCTGCTGTCTAAATGATGCAATTACAGCTAAGAAAAACTAAAAGGTTATGTAGCCTCATAATAATCATGATTGATTTTTTTTTGTTTCACTGATTTGAATTGGCATAAATTTGTATTGTAATTTATGGTCACAATATATCATTGCATGTGTATTATTAGCCCAATGTGGGCTAGACCACAGTGGACCCACATCGGCTTTGTGTGAGTTTGCCAAAGTGTGGGATGGCCACAGAAAGCTTGGATTTGGCCAATGTGGCTAAAATAAGTATTTGCCTGGTATGGGCTAGCCTACATTAGTTCTGCATAGAATTTGTGTGGGCATACCAAAGTGTGGGCTGTCCACAGAAGATCCTCACTGGGCGAGTGTGGCTGAAAAGGTATTGGCCCATTGTGGGCTATCCTGCAGTGGTCCAAAAGTGTGCCAAAGTGTGGGCTGCCCACAGGAAACCTCTGTTGGGCCAATGTGGGTAAAACAAGCATTTGTCTGGTGCAGGCTGGCCCACAGTGGCTCCAGATGGGATTCATGTGGGCAAGTGGGATTTGTATGAGTTAGCCCTGACTCATACTGCACACAAATTGGCTACCCACTGTGCCACCGTTCCACCTTGGTTACATCGAACAGTAAAACCATGGTAATATTGTATTTACCCTGAAGTATCATTGTAAAACAATGGTCATAGCTACCATATGGTAAAGCTATGAGATCCCAACCCTTCCACAATGCTCCAGACCATTTCACAAGACCTCCACCCTTTCATGACTTCCATCTTAATGATTGGACATTCACCAGCTGTCTTCAAGACAGCAAGTGTGATACCCTTCCTGAAACTAGACACTCAGACACCGTGTTCGTTTTGACATGAATTTTAAATTCAGTTTTAGCCTTAGTCGGTTACTGAAAAGTGTAGTTACATTTTAGTCATGTGGTAGTCTTTGTGTCTCATGTTAGTCAAGATTTAGTCAATGAAACTCAATTTTAACCTGAGTCAATGTTGTAGTCTTAATTTTCTCAGACAGTTTCATGATAAAATATGCCTTGTTGTAAAATGTGCCCTAAAGCTTTTGGATGGACAGGAGGAGCATGTTGTCATGTGGCAACCCTCTCAAGCATGCCCAAGAATTTTTTTTTTGCATTAAACAACTTTTTCAGTCTTTTTGTTGCCCCTGTCCCAACTTTTCTGAAGTGTGTTGCTGACATCAAATTCAAAATTAGCATATATTTAATAAATAAATAAATAAATTCTCTGTTTCAATATTTGATTTGTTGTCTTTGTACTATTTTCAATGAAATATAGGGTTTCCTTGATTTGCAAATTATCGCATTCTGTTTTTATTTACATTTTAGACAGCATCCCAACTTTTTGGAATTGGGGTTGAAAAACCTCCCAAACCAGCAGGTATAACATTATGCATTTTCTGAAAAATATTGAGGATACAGATCCAATTTCTTGTTTATTGCATTGCTTACACTGTATGATGATCTTACTTCCGCCCACACTGCATGACTCGATCTCAAAGTACGACAGGTGGAAATCGCATGACAAAAGTGCTCACACTGCAAGGGTACCTCATGACACCCTGAGGCTGAAAAAATGTTGACAACCAGGCAGCATTCAGCTCTAATGATGTGCACAATTTTGTGTGAGAAAACCTCAAAGCAAAGGAAATCCTGAAGAATATGGACATGAAAGTGATTCTGGAAAGTGGTCAATATGGTTTTCCATTTTTGAAAATCTGTTGGACTTTTTGCAGCTCCAATCTATTTCACAGTTCCAGTCAATGAAGTTGGTCACTTGCGCAGCTTACAGCATGTGAATATATGTTACTGACCAAGACTGCTGAGCAACCAATGACAAGTCACAGATCCGCTTTAGCTCATGGTGCCATTGCAAACTTTTTTTTCCATGCAAAATAGGCAACAATAGGCTCCACTATGCCTCTTTAGTCATATAGACACTACTCACTCTATATAATGTGTGCATAACACTTCATTTTATAGTACAGTATGTATTTGGTAACTAATAGGCATTTGGCAAGTAGATAATAATAATAATAATAATAAAATTAATAATCAGAAGAAAAAGAAGGAGAAGGAGATGAAGAACTAATAGGTTATTCTGCTAATAGGGAGAAGAAGACAAAATATATGGCAAATAGCTTGTACTGAATAGGGAAATTTGTAGTAACTGGTATGCAAATGGTAAACATACTGCAATTCCTTATAAGTGGAGTCCCCTTATAACATGGTAGTTTGGTTCCAAAGTATCCAACCATGTTATGAGTGAATCCATGTTATAATGGTATGGAAAATCTGGCATGGCTTGAGTAGAAAACATTCTGTGAGCTTTATTTTTTAGATAAACCAGTTCCATGAAAATATCTGATGAAGAAATTGCAAGAACTATGATCATTTTTACCATGCTGATAACTAGTTTTTTTTTTTAAACTGTTAACTGTCAATGTAACAAATAAGATGTAATAAAATATTTTTCTACCTGTCACATCCACGCGTGTTTGCGTCTGCCATGCTTCAAACTCTTACTCAGTGCTTTCGTGCTCTGAGATATTCTTTTTTTCTTCTGGTGCATGCCTTGTAAAAGGATGTTTCTGTAAAGAAATAACATACTTTTCTTTTTCCATGGGTCCACTTGAACTTGCCATCTTGTGAAAGCTCCGGTCTTACAAGTAGCAATGAGTGACAGCCACAAATATGAAGGTGCAAAGAAAACTGTCCAATCACATGAAAAAAAAAAAAAAAACTTAAAAACAATTCCAATTGGCTGCTAATAAAATAAGGTGTATCTGGGGCGTACTTTGCTGTCCCCTAGGCCAAATCTTGAATTTGCCAATTAAAACGCAGCCTCAGGTCACCTGCTCTCCAAAAGTTTGTGTAACCACATACACACTCATTTGGCCGGCGCCTCGGCGGGCGTAAGTATACAGGAAGTGTAGGTGTTCAGATAAATTTTAAATAAATACAGTTTAAAAATTGGTTAAAAATAACTAGGTGGATACTGGGTGAAGTGGGATGAGTAAGCAATTTTGACTTAATAAATACTTTTGCTTAATTAATTTATGTTTAATATCACATAGTCTTTCTCATCTGGATAATTGGAGGGAGGCGCCCCAGCATCCCCTATTGACCAGCCACCACTGATCTTAACTCATTTTCAAGTAGCTCTTCTTCCTAGTCTGAGACTGTTGAGTTCTTGAATGCAGCTGCATAAAGTCAAATTTTACATTTTGGGAGCCATAAGCTGACCATGTTACAACGGTTTTCGTGTAATAGTGATCTGTATTATAACAGTGCTCTACTGTATTATCTTGTACATATAGCATTTTATTGGACATTCAAATACAAAGAAACTTATATATAGTATCTTGGTTCCAATCAGGTAATAAGTGAAAACAAACAAACAAACAAAAAAACCCTACCAAAAATTAAATGAAAAGGCAATAGTTAGTGTTTAATTACCATGTACTACAAAATATGCTTTATAGTCTGAATACCACAAAAATTATGATAATTAGTAATGAAGTACCATGCACAAAACACACTTTATTTTAGAGTCCTATTACCACATTATTACAGAAGACTTACTAATAAACCTATCAATAATATAGAATTGGAAAGTACTGAACTTTCAGGGAAGAAGAGTACAATGCATAAATCTTATTCTTTTTCATTAGGTATGTGTGTACTTACTGATTCAATTTTATAGTACATAACATCATAAGGTTAGTTCTTCGCAGTAAATACTGCCATATACCTAGTATGTTTCCACATTAACTAAACACTTAACATTTCCAACTTGCAAAGTATTCACCAACTATTATACTATACAGTATGTACTATATCATTACCTTTTCATTTCTGGGTAGTTATTGCCTGATGACACCAAGTACTACAATAGAAAGACAGATTAATATGTACTTGAATACACAGTATATAGCTATGCTACCTATGCTATTTGATATGTACTGGAATATAATTACCATTTACATACCAGTAAATGACCAAGTACTTAAATTACCCATTATATACTGAAAAATCGAGTGCCAATACACATAATTATTTTATCATATAATCATGTTATACTCCAGCTTATTAAAATCATATCTGCCAAAGTCATGGGTAGTTAGAATAGGCTACAAGTGCTACCCACAGAGTGATATATTTTTTTTTTTTTATGAACTGTGATTTCAAAGTTAGTGGATCTAGTTTGGTGATAACATTTATGGCGTTGATTTTGTGGTTCATATCCAGTGGAGTCCAAAAGGCTTGACCATATTGAAAATATGCAGCTAGTAGATGGTCATTTTTGCCTGTTTGTCTGCTCTCTGGCCTTGACTCTGGATTGTCACAGATTAACTAGGACTGTTCTGAGACTATGGGCTGCAAGAAATGAGAGCAGCTGATAGAAAGTCATGATCTGCTATTAATTCCTGTTCTAACTAGTCATAACTGGAAGACCTTATGCTGCATTACTGAGATTCCTGCACTGTATTCCAGCCCTGTATTGTCTTGTTTGTTGCACTATAGTCCAGGCTGCTGTATATTTCATTCAACTGTATACATATGCCATTGAAACTCTCTTCTCTTACACTCTCCTCTCCTGCTTGCTCTGTACTCCTAGCATCTGTCCTCTATGACTAATGGTGGAAAAGTCTCTATGCTCTGGCCCTGGGCACTTCTGGGCACTTCTCTGTAGGACAGTACCTCTCTAGTCACCCACTATTGACATCATGAGTGCCACATTTCATCATTACTTCCTTGACTTGGACTACAGATGACTAAGTGGCTCAGCTAGTAGTAGAAGTAACAATGTTAAATGACCAAAGCCTGGCCTATAGTTTACAGGAGAAGAAACCAGCTGGGAGAAAGAGGGCTGCTGGAAGGAACCAGATATCAAGCTTTAACTTGAAAGGCTTTACTCTGACAGCATTGTGAGGTGTGTGTGTGTGTGTGTGTGTGTGTGTGTGTGTGTGTGTGTGTGTGTGTGTGTGTGCCAGAGTGTATCTGGGTGGTAATGAGGGGCACATATGGGGTTGGATGATGGCCCTCGTTAACCAGTCAGAAAAGGGGAAGCATCCTGTCATGGGCACCAGGCGCTGGGAGAGCACCAGACGGGGCACACACACACAGTTGCACACAGACACACAGAAAGATGTTTCCAAATCTCTTAAGGCCTAAACCTGTCATCGATCAATACATGCACAAGTACAATGCTAGGACTCATGCTGAAGCTTGTTTTCAGTGAGCAGACCCTCCTGCAGTCGTACCTGTTTGGGATAATGGTGACCAGCTGGCAAGGAGCCTCTGGACGTGGCATTAGAAGCAAAGGACAGGAGCGTGGGCGACTCTCTCTCTCTCTCTCTCACCCGGACCCCTTACCAGCTGTCACCTCAAAGCCTGTCAGTCAAGCCTACTGGGCTTTTCACACACTGGGGAACGGGACAGAGGGACACACACTGTCCTTCTCTCGCTCTTTTGTTTGGTGGCCAGTAAGATGGGGCCACACTGCCAGGTGAAATGTCCTCTGGGACTTATGCCGGGTAGTACTGACAGTAGGGCTGTCACTCTTTCTCTCAATCTCTCTCTCTCTTTCTCGCTCTCAAAGCCTTCTGGAGTTGATCTGGCTACTGATGACACATACAGCTGGACCTGTTGTTTAATGAGAGCATGAGAGCACTGCTGTTTCTGTAGGATCCCTTGTTGTTTTCCATTCACAGCTTTCTGACCATCTTGCAGGAGTTTCCATGAAACTACCTAGTGATTCAAATTAGTTTTATTCACCAAACCTAGTTTTTGCTGAGCCCATTCTAGAATAGATCTTGGAAAGCCCCCCAAAAAATTCAGTTTAGGAAATCACTACCATGATAACACTGACCAAATATTGTACAGTTTCTAAAAAGGGCACACTTAGGCCAAGAGACAAATGAAAGTAGAAAGTACATGACATGATTCCCATGAGAGTATGCTGTATGCTGAGTATGCATATGCAGGCGTGCAAGCAAGTGTGTGTGTGTGTGAGGGCTGATTAGTGGTGTTACATGAATGTGACGTGCCGTGCCCATGGCCTGGCAGGAGGCATAGGCCCCCAGCCAAATCGTTGCCACATGCTAATGAGGCCTGCATGGCCAGCCAGGCTGAAACCCAAAGACGTGCGAGCGTATGGCCGAGCAGCGGGACCACCCCTCCCCTGCAAATGTCACACACACACACACACACACACACACAGCAACTCTATTCATGTACACACAACGAACACATGTGTGTCTTTAAAAGTGGCATAGGTATGTATGTGAGTCTTTAGAAATTCAATGTTTATTGTAATATTTATGGTCATTGTAGTAAATGCTTTAAAAATACACAGTAGGCACACTGACAAACATTATTTCATGCAGAATGTCAAATATCTGTGAGAGGCCCAACATTTTACTCCTAATGAGTTTGAAACCTACTCAACAATGCCATGCTAGCTACTACAGAATCTGTTAAACATCATCTACCTTTCTCTGTTTTTATATCATTTGATATAATTGTATAGTTAATAATATTTACATAGGCTGAGAAGATGGGAAAATAAGCTAAGAAAAGCTTCACAGTTAAGCACTAGTTATGCCATTAGTCACACAGTTGAGGGTTAGATGCCTGGATCACTGCACCAAAAGTTGAACATTAATTTTCCTGTTAATTATATGACTATAGATTCACACAAGGTTTGAGACCAACGTAGCTAGCAAGCTAAGCCTATATTACACCACTTGCTAGTGTGTAAATCTGTAAATTCTGAGTTGGTGAGCTTCCAGTGACTTGTAGTTTTTTAATTTTAGAAAATACAACCAAAAAAAAAAGTTGTTAATTTAGTTTTAGTTGTTAGTTCATGTATTGTTTTGTAGTTTCATGAAACAGAAAGCATAAATTAGCATTAAAAATATTGCCCTTTTGCATCGTTTAAAATCGTACCCCTATAAAATCTTTTCACTTCTGAGCTAACCCTAAGCATAAAGTATTGCCTGTCCCTGAGACATGATGATGTATGTTTAAAACATACAGTGCGTTTGACGTAAGCAACAAGCTCATGCAGACTTTATGGCAGTGCATCATGACATGTAAGGTACTACATAGAGGACATCATTAAAATCAATTGTTTTAATAATTTTGTAAAAGACATTACAGTATCCACTGATTGTGATTTAGCTCAATATAAATATATTCTGTATATTCTGATGCTGACTTGCAATATTTTTGCCTTTTCCTTTTTGTCAGCATTTTCTTTACAATTTCAGAGCTAATAGGTTTTGAGGATGACATGAACTCGATTCTCTCCTACATGGTCCCATACAACAATTCAATTACTGTTGTTCAAATGTTTAACCGGCAGCTTCCCATTTATTACGAGTGCAAGCAAACAAAATGATAGACCTGCCACTTTGTCTTCTTAGCAACAATGTTCCAACATTTACAGTCTCATATTACACACTGCATTGTTTTGCGTTCATGGTGACGAGATAATGTGCTGATTATGCTCTACAGGTTTTTAATGATCTTCTTGTTGGATTTCTATTAACAAGTTCTCAAGCTCCATAAACAATTGCAAATGGCAACATGTTATCCATTTGTTTGGTTATATTATAATTAAAGTTTTCAGCAAAGTTAATTATTAATGCGTTCGGTCTTTTGAGTGTCAGCCTCCATTAAATAACACATTATGCACAATGGTGCTGATTATAAACTAATAATGGTGGAAGTTTTTGCAAAACTCTCAACACAAGCTGATTTCTTCAGCAATAGAGCAACATTTTAACTTTATTTAGCATTTTAAATAATATTTTAAATAGTAATACCTGTATACCTGGCATATACAGTATAATCATCAGGATTTAATATCTAATATTTAATATATAGAATAATATTGATTATATTATTATTATCATTATTATTATTATTATTATTATTATTATTATTCCTAAATGGCATAATTATAGAGATATACAGTTATAGTATAACACTGTATCTCCTTTTACATTTGAATTTATTATTATTATAGTTGATCATGTTTAATTATTTCATTTCATTTCATCACAAATCAATACCACCTCGTTGCTTATTTGTCCTAAAATACATGATAGATAGATAGATAGATAGATAGATAGATAGATAGATAGATAGATAGATAGATAAGATTAATGCTCCATTACTTTAAAAGTGCCATTTTAAGTGGTACTTAAAAAAAAAAATCCAACTAAGGTAAATCTCACCTATTCACTTTTTTTTTTCTCCCAGTGTACACTTACTTAGAACCGGCCTTTGAGGCATTTTAGAGAAACCAAACAGCTCCACATGCAGCTGAGGTGAAGGGTCAACTTGCCTGGTCCAGGTGGATCATAAACTTGACCTCAAATTCTGACCTTTAATCTTCCTGTCCCAACTGCACTCCTACACCTACTCTCTTCCATGTATTTATCTAAATGTCCATTCTATCTGTGTAGGGCAGAGAGGAGAGGAACAGAGGACTCACACCCTGCAGGAAGAAAAAAAAGAAAATGGAGAGCGAGAAGGAGGAAGGGAGAGAGTGAGTGAGAGAACAATAACAGATGAAAAACAGAGATGTGAAGGGAGGAAAATATTGCTTCTGGGGGCATTTGTCTCGAGTCGGAGAAAAACACAGAGGCTCACCTTTGCAGTACGTGGGTCAGACTGTGCCTTAGGCTGACTCAGCTGCTGGGAGAAATTCTCTCTCTCTCTTTCTCTCTCTCTCTGAGCTCTTTGCAATGAGAGGCATCATGGAGAAACAGAGATAGAGAGATATCTTTAACAACTCCATACAATCAGGCTCAGAGGACTTCTTTGTGAGTTGTTTGTGAGTCAGTGTGGGTCAGGCTCTGAGTCACCCTTGTCTCGATCGTTCTGACAGGATGTGATGTGGGGGTTGTAGGGGGGAGGAGGAGTGATGTCATCACAGTTTTCTGAAGGAAAGATAGGCATACCTGCGCTCTCACAAAAGACAGAAAGAGAGATGTGGAGAACAATGGGGCTGCAAAGAGAGTGAAGGTGAATAAGCATGAGTGAAAAGAGAAGGACAGAGAGGATGTGTGTGTGTATGTGAGAGAGAGAGAGAGAGAAGCGGGGTCTGATTAATTATTGCAAGGCCACGCTAGGTGCCGATCAGGCTTCTCACTCCAGTGGCTCTCGCCTTCGGCTGTGTCGGCGGGCCTCATTAGCTGGCCTCTTGGGACCTGACAGAAATTGTTAGCTAGATGTGATGGCCGACTCGGGCAGCCCTAGACGACCTCCCTTGCTCCCCCCTTTCCCCTTTTTACCCCATGCCTCTTTCCCTTCATCCGGACAGGATTGAGGATTCCCTCCATCCAGCAAAAGAAAGAGGCCTAACAAGGCCGCCTGTACAACACCTGTAATCAAACGTCTCCAAAAAAGCACCCAGGGAGCCTGATTGGAGAACGAGGTTTGGAAGATGGGGGTGTAATACAAGCGAGTCCCGAGGTCGATCCATAATTGATGTGCGTGCACAATTACGGGTCCTCCAGACATGGCAAAAGTGTTGCACGAATGAGCCTCGAGGATTGCTGAATTTTAACAGGCGTTGCATAAAATCAAGGCCCTGCCATTCAGCGCTGTGCTGCATAAGAAGGCTGCCTGATCTCCATGAGTGAACACCTCGGTCGGGTAGATATGCATGAGATATGGGTCTTGCCTCAGCTTTGATGTGTGTGTGTGTATGTTTTTTTCTTAAAATTCTGCTCAGTTGATGAGGCAAAGTGTGTTTGCAACACTAATTTGGCTTTGGGGTTTTATCTGGGTGGCTCACTTGCTGTTTTTGCTCACCATTTATACATTTCTAACACAACCTAAGTGTGATTTACCTCCATGTTTATTTCCCCGCTAAATTTTTCCATGAGTAAACTTGTCCTTGAAGTCTCACTTACTGTAAAAATTGCATAAAAGATGCCAAACTTGCCTTTGCTTCTCAACTCTGATACGCTCTGACATGCAAATAACTGATTTTTCTGTCACTGGCATACTTTGTAAAGAGTAACACATCACTACCCACATGCTATTTGGCACGCCAGCTGCACCACTGCCACGCTCCATTAGGGATAAAGCTATATATTCTGTTTATATTGTTTCCTATCTCTACATTGAGATTCCTTCTCAGTGATGATGACAAGAGATGGAAACCCAAACCCCTGTGGAGCTATGGCACATAATCATTGGTTTTAGACATGCTAACTCAGTGACATTTCTAAATATCAGTGTGCAGCAGCTGCCATCTATAGCCAGTGTGTTTGGAGATATGAAAACTATCTGCTTTCTGTGTCTGAACAATATTATACAACATTGTATAGTTAATTTGTATACTGGGTTCGGAGATATCAAGATGAAAGAATTTGTAGGTTCTGATACTGGATACTAAAAAATTTATGTAAATAATGATAAAAAGTCTGCACGTTTTGTGTCTATCTATGTGAACAGTCATTAAAATATAATCACAGAGTTGCTGAGGATTATTGTTCATGCAGAATTCTATTAATTGGCTGATCAGCAGAATCACTAGTGGTAAACTCTCATAGGTTTGCATAAACTCAGGGGGGAACATAAATTTGGAAGCCTAATAGCCTTAGCATGGGAGAAGTTTCATGGAATCAAAATGATTCCCCAAAGCAAGGTTTTAGGTAAATTACTCTCATCATAGTATTGCCATTGCCATGGTGAAGTGAGTAGCATTGCTGCTTCTCAGCTTCAGGATTAGCTGAGGTTACTGTCTATGTGGAGTTTCACATGTTTTTTCAGGGTCTATTTGGGTTTCTCAGGAACAAAAAAAAAAGCCAGTCTATCAACTGGGTCCACTAAATTGCCCCTACATGGGTAATTTACTGGTAACAGGGCTGCCAATAAAGTTAAAAATTACAATACTAAATTTTACAATTTACTATTTACAATAAACAACCATAAACATACACTCACTGGCAACTTTTACAGGAACCTATTCTTGAGTCTAAGATTCCTGATCTTGGCTGACAGGAGTGGAACCCAATGTGGTCTTCTGCTGTTGCAGGCTGACATGCTTTTCTGCTCACCAAGGTGTTAAGAGTTGCTATGAGTTGCTATATCCTTCCTGGCAGCTTGAACCAATCTGGCCATTTTCATCTGACATCTCTTATCAACAAGACATTTCCACCCACAGTACTGTCACTCAATTATTTATTTTTTTGTTACCAATTACCAATGTTAACTTCCAATTCTGACTTCATTACCAATGATAACCTTGTTTGACTTTATGATACCAATGATAACACAGGAACGAATGAACTCTCAGTTGTCTTGCATAGTTTCACAGATCTATGTCGAAACAATGCAGAAGTCGCATCAGCCAAATAAGCAAATGTACTGCATTATGTGTTATTTTATACTATATAAGATATTATTGTACATAAATATAAATATGCAGTTGTTTACTGTATTTTTACAGTACTTTATTAGCAACCCCTTTGCTAAAAATGTACCCTACAAATTACTGTAAAAAGTCCAGTCAATTTTTGTTTTACAGTGTAGTGGTGAATGAGATGCCTTGCAATGACATTCCTGCTCAGTTCCCAGTGTTCCTGGGATAGGTTCCAGATCCACTGCAGCACTTACTGCAGATGAATGAATGATTTGTAGATTAGACTCCAAAGTGTCACACAATTCAGCTAGCATGGTGTCCCATGTTGACACCTGGCAAAACAGCAAAACAACCCACAGGATGTTGGATTGGTGAAAAAAGGTTAATAATTGTTCAGGAATGATTTCCTGAAAGTCACCTTCCTGCACCACTAATACACTAAGTACTAAATGCAGTCCACAAAGACACCAATCAGGATTGGTGGAATATTAACCAGAAATATTATTTTAACTCTTTTCTCAGTGTCTGCACATACTAACCCTACTTAACCCTGTAACCCTGAACCTATTGTAATATTGATTTAGTGTGATGGTGATTATGGCTGGGAAGGTGCTATTTTTAATAGTAATTATAAGCTAGTTCAATCATGAAAGTGGTATTGTTAAAACAAGCACAGCTTATAATTAATAGCTCATTTCCATATTACACATTATTTGCCCTGTATTACAGATCAGAGATACATCAGAGATAATTCCTCTGTAGGTAGTGATGCAGATGTAAATTATAATTAAAAATATAATTAAAGATAGATTTATTAACATTAAAGATACAACAGCTATTCATAACCTTGGAGAGAAAGTAAAACACGAGGTACTTTCGTTTCAGATTAAACATCCAAATGCACTCTGTATGCCTGTTACCTTTGCAGTGTAAAGTTCCTCAATTAAAGGTAACTACATGGGTTACATTTTAAACAAGGTGGGAAGGTTTATGCACTCTTGTGGTAGTACATTTATAAAATATGTTAAACTTCATTCAGCCTTATTAGTAAGGCTCATGAGGCTGAGTGAATTAAATTAAGAAATTATTCAATTAATATAAAAAAAAACAATACTGATGGATAAAATCTGGACACTTTTTTCAGCAACATTTTCATTTTTTATTTACTTTCGGCTCATGTTTGGATATAAAAGAGCATACAAGATAGAAATAGGATTAAAAAGCGAGAACGAGAATGAGAGGCATAGAGCACAAGCAGGCTCGATGAAGCTTAACATGGCTGTGCTGCTGTATCTAGTGCCCTCAGCCCTGGGTGTCAACAGGTGAGAGTGGGCGATAAGAGCTTTTGATGTTGCC
>JAOBRE010000023.1:16865692-16875807 GCA_027574745.1 Occidentarius platypogon
AAAAAATAAACTAAAAAAAAAAAAAAAAAAACAACCACACAAGAGCTGAAGCATAAAATGTGTGCATAATGGTACACTATGAGAAATAAAAATCAATGCAGAATGTCATCTTTTTCTACATCAAAATGATAACAAGCCATGCTATAAAAAAATTCTTGCAGCTTCATTAATAATATCTAACGCTACGATACTGTGCCATTTAATACCATCCACTTTAAAAAAGCTGAAGCATGCAGATAGGTTCTGAGGTTCATGTTTGTGGGAGTAATATATGAATAGTTACAAACAAGGGAAAGGAGAGAGGACTGCTTGAAGATGTTTTTTAAATAAGTACGAGTCTGCAGGGAGTCTTGGGCTCATGGTAGGGAGGGAAATCAAGAGCAAAAAGACCACGGGGAATGATCAAATCAATTAGCGTCCTACTCCAAAAGGAAACACTAGCCTGTGCCTTATAGGGTGCTCTGCTAACATCGGTCTTGATGCCAGATGAGCTTTGAGTATTTCAGAAACTGCTGATCACTAAGGATGTTCATGCACAACAATCTAACTCAAATAGCCGCAGTTATATTTAACGATAACTCAAATAACCACTCTTTACAACCATGTTGAGCTGAAAAGCATCTCGCCATAATGAACCTGGAGACCACTATGGTACAACAGCCAAGAACAGGAACCTGAGGCTACAATGTACAAGCTCACTGACTCTGGGCAGCTGCAGATTGGGAGAAGGGGGTGGAAAAACAGGCAATAATTATGCAATCTTCAACTGTCCGGTTTCAATGAGCCTGTGGCCAACGTGGCCTCAGATCCCTGTTCTTGGCTAACAGGAATGGAAAGCTGTGGCACCATTATTGGAAAAAGTATGCTCAAGATGCGATTATTAATTGTCTACGATTAAGAAGTCAGAACTATCTAGAAAATAAAACCTTGTATTAATGGAGTAATATTTTAAGCGCACATTGCTTATCATTAACTTTGTTTCTGTAACACTGTATTTCAGGTAATTTGTTTCTTAGCTAATATACCTAGTTTAGTTTTGACTTTTAACACTGCTATGCTAATACTATACCTTATTGAAAAGCAGTAAAAGTATGTACCTGTCATCTATGTTGATATCGTGCTGTGTAAATATCTTCTCCAGTTATTATTAGGCATGTAACAATATATCATGTGAGAATAAATCGCAATACAAATTTATGACTATTTGAATCGATTAAATAATCATGATTCAATTTTTATCATCAGGCTGTGTAATCTCAGTTTTTCCTAGCTGTAACTGCATTGTTTATACAGCAGAGGGCAAAATAAGATACAGTAATAGGAATACACATGATTTCGCCATGGACAGAAGTAACACAGTTCTAATGCTGTGAAAAAATACAAAAAACAGACGAAAAATAGGAAAGAGCTGTTGTGCGATTGACTGGACAAATAAATTTAAGCAGAAATCGGAGCTCTCTTTATACAGACTGCTGATAGCTAAAGAAAAGGAAAAAATGGAGATAGTATAAATGTTCATAAAAGTTTATTCAGAAAAGCTTATTGGAATATTTTAATTAGTAGGCTATTATATTTTACTCCAGCTTTTATAAATGTAGGTAATAAATATTGTTGGATACAAAGAAAATGAAACAAAATATTATTTTTATTTAACAAAAGGAATATTTAAGTTGATAAAGAATATGGGGAAAATTTTGCTTTTTTGGTAATAAAATTTTCTTCATTTAAATTTTTTTCAAAAATATTGTGTGAAAATCAAACCGTGAACCCAATATCATAGATCGAATCGAATCGTGAACTGGATGCCTAGTTATTATGTCCATGCTGTTCATTCGATGACGTAATGGTGTGGCTGTTAAACCGTGTTCCTATGAGCTGGAAATGGGGAGCAGGAGATGATCACTGGCCATGGGCAGTGCAGGAGGGAGCAAGGGGCGTGATGTATGCAGTTCACTGATTGATCTCCTCATGAGATGACAGACTCTGGCACTGAAGAGGCCCATCATCTGCTAAAGTGTGTGCGCGCACGCGCATGGGGGCGTGTACAGGCTCCTTCTGACACTGTAGAAATTAATCCCTCATTTACATACCTGCAGTGTCAAGAGACTGAAGGATGCTCGAGAAAGAAGGCTCTGTGCCAAGCCCACCATGATGCACACACTATTGAACTAGCAAAAGTGCTTTCCATTATAGACCTAACCACCATTTATATCCAGGCTGAACATTTCAAAACACACATTTCCTATATATGGATTTTTTATACTAGTACCAGAGTGTCTTTTTTATTACTTTTTTTTTTTTAAGTCCATATTTTGCACATTAAGTCAAACCATAGGAGGCACTGGACACGTATCATGGACACAACTTTCATCATATACAAACACTTATATCGCTGTGCCAGTAATGCCATCAAGCTCTTTTTACACACTTCGTGTCAGTAGTGATCGTCTCCCTACCACACTACAGCTGTAAGCCATGTTGTCCAGCCTCCCCATCTGCCATCCCTACTCCACTCACCCTCATCTGTTAACTGGATGCGCACCAGAACCTACGATGCGCTGGGAGCTGAGAGTTCACCTCTGCAGAAACTGACTCTTGAGAAGCATTCTCAAAAATAAGTAGACGCATTTAAAACATCTTCCTAATGTGTCTAGCGTTAAAAATAAACAGACACTTTTGCCAAAGATTCAACTGGATTTCATGAGTTTATTTCCCTCCAAAATACAGCACACAGTCCTTCCTGACGTCAGAAATTTGCAATCCAAATATGAACATGGACAAGAGTACCTGGATCAGGAGGTGGATTGATTCCATTGCTGTTTAATAACTCGTCACTCTTGTGTGAACCATGACTGGACCTTTCCTTAATATAATACACAAGCCTCAGAGAAACGCACTGTTGTTAAGAAAGTAACTTTCTCTTTCCTTTCACAAGGCAACATTAAACATTTAAAGGCTGTATTTAAAGTCACAGCAATCGACGAGTAATTCACTGAGTGGTGTTACAGATTTCCCTTTATGACGTGCAATACAACAATCAAGGAGGGGGAAAACAAGTTGGAATCATATCTTTGACACTTTGTGTTGAACAGGTCGCCATGTCACTCTACAAACAGATCAAGAATCCATTCGGCCTAAAACGAGAAGAAATCAGTTTTACATGGAGCATCCTTTGACAGCAACCATTATCCCCAGATCCCAAGAGAATTCACTGCTACAGCATTCAGATTATAACGACTGTCACGTTCTCATGATCGAGGCACACACTGCATCAAAAAATTGTTTCCACTTCCTAAAATGTCCCACCGACAGCCTTACATCACTGACAAGGAAACTGCAAATCCAAATAATTTGCATTTTATTTCTGACAGAGTTGAAGTGCGAGAATGAGAAAGTACAATATCAAAAGAAAATATTACAGAAGTGCTATTACTTTTTCAACACTCATTTTCATTTTTAAACCATCACATTGTTGTGTACAAAATTGTAAATACAAATCCACATTTTGCAAGTGAATTCAAATTATGCCTCCAATGATATGCTCTTATAAATAGCAAAAACATTTAAAATGAACATTGCCTAATTAGAAGGTATGCAATGATGTATTGTGCGACAATAAATCGCAATACAAATTTATGACAATTCAAATCGAGGAAATAAATAATGCACCGTGATTATTATCAGGCTGCATAATCTCTTAGTTTTTCCTGGCTGTAATTGGGTGCCCTGTAATAGACAGCAGAGGGCTCAGAATTGAGGAAATTTGTGTGACTTCACCATAGGCAGAAGTAACTCAGCTCTAACACTGCGAAAACACACACAAAAAAAAACCCTAAAATGGAAAAGCGACTGACTGTACAAATAGATGCAACAAGAAATCAGAGCTCTCTTTTATAGACTGCTGAAAGCTAAAGAAAAGAGAAGCAAATGGAGGTAGTTTTATGATCAAGTCTGACTACAGCCTTCACAACCGTTCATAAATGATTATTAAGGTCTATTAGTTATTAACTTTATTTTTAATAAAACGAATATTTTAGTTAATAGGCCATTATATTTTATTCCAACCTTTACAAATGTTTGTAAATAATTATTATTGAAACAAAAGTTAACTTACATTTTTTTTTATTTTACAAAAGGAATATTTAAGATGATAAAAATAGGAAATTAATGTTGCATTTTTTTGGTAATAACATTTTGTTCATTTAGTTGTTTTTCAAAAACATTGTTAACTGACTTGAATCTTGAATAAAGAAGGTAAATGCTGTCATAGGTAACATTTAAAGTCAAATTTGATAATTCCACACATGAGGAAGAGCTGTAACTTTTCGACCAAGACATAAATGAAGGCCTTGATGGAACATCGGCAGAACTGAAGCTCACAATTCTCTCCCAAAGCCTCTGTGGCACATGCTAACATTGCTAAAGGGTGTCAGCAGCGCACTAATGAACACAGATCTCATTTAAAGGGAGCGCTAATCAGAGGCACAATTTGTTCATTAGAAAATTACAAACAAGGCCGCCACGCCGACATGAGAGGGCACGATTAGCAGTGCTAATTACCTGATTCTTACACTCCAGTTGAGATGTGTAACGGAGGATGTTCACCCCTCCCCCACTTCTCTCGCTCTCTTGTTTGTGACAAATTAAAGCCAACTCAAACAATCTCTCCCAGAACACAGCAGGGAAGAGTGGTGGGAGATTTAAGCTACAGCGCCAACAGTCTAATCAAAGTGTTTGCCGCTACAGGAAAGAACTGGGCTTTGAGGGGGGGATGGGTCCATATGTTGACCCTCAGACCACACTTCATTAGGATCCTTTTTAGCATTTTTCTCTCCCTCTTCTGTTCTCGAGAGCCATAAAAAGATGGAAAAAGAGATAGAGATACAGACAGAAATCCCTTCCCACTCCTTATCCTAATGATCTTGTTTCGACAGACAGGAGAGCCCTGCTCTAACTGATGTCAAGTGCACACTTTCGCTGCTAATCAAGGAAACAGCTTCAAACAGGCCCGCCGTGGGTCTGCGTCCTGATCACAGGCCTCCCTGGCTCACAATGCACCGCCCCTGGACACCAATTATCACTGTGCAGAGGGCTGGGCTGGATCCTACCTGCTTAATTGGGATTGCACGACCGCTCCCGATACTATCCGCTCGGCCTTCAAGTCCTTTCTTCTCCTTGTCTGGTTCGCTTGCCTTGCGAGACTGCAGAGGGAGGAGAGAACATGGTTTTTTGTTTGTTTTTTGTTTTTGAGTAAAAAACTCCAAGTCAAGGTAGCTGCTGATTTAATCTGACACCTTCATAGACTAGAGTTGTTCTTGGGTCTACATGACCTTGACATGACCCCATATTCTGTTTCGCAGTGCATTCCAAAACACTTCACAGATCCTAACAATAGTTTGTGTATTCAAAACTCACAAAACTGTTAGATTTACGATATAGTGAAATGTACAAAAATCAGAGATAATCAAATGAACAATACCGTATACAGTATGTTTAAACGTGTGTATGTGATCAGGACTGACCGTGAATAGGTTGGAGCGACGTTTGGACTGCTTACGGATTGGCGTCGGTGTGTTGGCCGTCTGAGGCACATCGATGCGTAGCTCCTTCTGGCTTGTGCTGGGAGTAGAGGGTACAGAGGAGGAGTAATCGCTCAGACTGCCTCCTCCATTACTGGTCTGTCATATTGCACCGAAGAACGAGAGAGACAACAGAAAATCACACATATTGACAAAGTGCAAGCTGTGAAGTCCATTCAGCACAAAGGACACACACAGCATGAGTGGTCACATGATACTGCTTAAACAATGTCCTGGCTTGACAGTAACTGGGACTAAAGAGTAGTCAACAGTACTTTTTTGTACTGTTGTATATTAGCTTGCTGATATTACAGAGTGGCAAACAGAGCTGAAGTAGCTGGAATGTGTGTGCTTGGTTAACACAGTGGTTTGTCATTTTCAGAGCAGGAACTTGCCAATGGAAATGCTGATAAGACTTCTGGTGTATTCTTTGAATATATTATTTTTGGCCTATAAGGTTTAAAACATTAAAAACTGCACCTTTAAAACTTACAGCTATTCGCCTCAATGTAAAGTGAACAAGAGAGTGCTGCTTTCTAAAGAGAATGCTGTCCTATTCATTTCTTCAGGACTGGTGCATTTATTGTGGTTCACTGAAAGAAGTGCACCAAAAAACAACAACAACAAAAAAAACTGCAGTACTAACTTGGAAAAGATTTAGTACTGACACACAGTTGCATATTTAAATATCTTGTAAAAATATTTTTGTTTTTACTAGATATGTAAATGTGCAACTGTGTGTCAGTACTAAATCTTTTGTTACGCATTTTGTTACGGAAATATCAATAACAAGAACTGGTCCAAACAGGAAGCAGCAAAATATGCCATACTAGTTTCATAGTATTTTCACATTACTACAGCAAAAATTTAAAATTTGTTAAAATGTCTTATAAAAACGGCTGTAAAATTATTCACAAAAAGGTTGGGTAATGAAGGGTTCAATTTTGTCAACAATAATGTCAAAAAAATTAATTATCATAAACTAATAATTGCTAACGTTAGCTGGCTTGCTAACAAAACAGACGCTTTCATCTCCATGTGTCCCAACAATATTTATTTCCCCTCCATTTTAGAGCTTGAAAATGTCATAATTCCGAGTTCCCACTTCCGAGTTAACACGAAAACAGCATAAGGCGTCAAAATGAAACATGCTAATGCTACCTTAATGTTAGTGTACTATATTACCAGGTAAGGCCATGTTGCGTTTATTTGCTAGCTAGCTAGAAGTTAGAGGTTTTTTAAATCTTGGATGAACACATTTTTCAAGCTAGTTAGCGACAAACTAAAAATCCAAAAAGTTTTTGAGAACTAAAATGTTGGTACAGGTTAATAAGAATTAAAAAAAAAAAAAAAAAAGGCACCAGGTCACTTTTGAAAAATAATACCAGCAAATGAAAATGCTGCTCTTTCTTTCTTTTAAATTGCATGTTTGTTTCTCTAAATGGTTTTGGTGTGCCAAAAACCACATGTCTGAAACTTTCAGTATTGGACCCACTGCCAATGCAACAAGCAACGTTCAATTCTAAACAATACAAATTATAGGGGAAATGCACTGCAACAGCACGAGCTATTTTAGCAGCAGGAAGGAGCTCATAACAAACAAGCATCATTTAACGAACTCTTTCAAGTACTATCACCACACTGATGATAAACGGATAATTTTGTGCATCATAGTCTCAAGAAGTGAGACTGTGTGCACGTGCGTATATACTTACCTGAGCTATGTGTACTGCTGCGACAGGTGCTGCACACACCGAGGAGTGGCTGGGAGAATTGGGGAGGGATTTGCAAGGCCCGATTGATAATTGCTGCTTCTTCCGGTTTGCAACAATTTTCTGTGCCACTGAAGACAAAAACACACAGCACATGTCAGGGAGACAGAAGCAAAATCAGATCTCAGACAGCCAGTGACTTAGACCACTAAAAATGATTTTCACATTGACATTTTCGTCTTCCCCACTTGGACTAGTTCACTACATTACCTCTCATAAGAAGCTGTCGAGCAGTGCTGACCCGCGGCTCTAATTCCACCATCACTCACCTGCCGAATCCCCAACACGGCCATTATTTAACTATTATAACACCACTTTCATTACTCAAACATTCCCAGAGAGCGCTATCGGCGCAGGCAAATATGGCCATGTCAATCAATTGCTCTCCACAAGCCCTTATCGATCAACAGGCAATCGGCCACGGCTGTGCAGAGCTGATGTTCAGGCACTCTGTCATCTTCTGCCTATATTGATCTCAGGCTCAGATCTCAACAGCCACAGGAGCACTTACCCCAGTGAATAAACTTGAACATCTTTAATATGGTATCTAATGCACAATTAGTTGCTATTAAGTTTATTCAATGAGAAAATTCTCATTTTTAGCCTTTAAGGGAAAAGGGTTCTGACACAGTAGACACCTTGAGTGGAGAAATTCTCCTAGCTGAAGCAGTCCTGTGTTAGTCCAGGTGAGGGTTAAAAGATCCGCTAATCACCAGAACTCAATTACCGTCCTCCCAATAAACATGGCTGGGTCTCATTCCCCTCGAAATGAAGTCATTGTTTTAATTGGATCTATTAAAGGCAGAGATTTAACGATGAGTCAGCCATAAACATTTACCTTCAGGTGAGAGACTTCTGTCCAAGGGCAATCACACCACTTGTCTAACACACACACAGTCTATATCCCAACTGTGTGTTTACACTCAAACACACCAACATCCTTACAAACCAGAAACTGTAATGACCATTTCGAGCTCCAGCTTAACAGTCGCGTCCATGCAGATGCTCACAAACACATTATGTTAACACCACCGTAACTTCACTCCTTATGTCCACGAGGTACAGCGCACCATGAAACCATAAAGGCTGGGAGATCTAGCTTGCAGATTCACAGCTATATTTTACTTTAATTGTTAAGAACACTTACGATAAGCCTGGGTTAAATATTTAAACTATTCAAGTAATGCAATTTAACTTTACCCATCAATCTCAGCTCCCCGGTAAGCGGCAGCCATTTATCCTGGTGGGAAAGGACGAGTGTTTGATCAGATTTATGGCACAGCGCTGCGCGCCTGGAGTCGACAGAGAAGCAGGCGGTTTGCTGTTCATATTGCCCTGATTTTCTGTTACTAACAGCATCACGTATGCACAATTCTGAAGCAATT
The DNA here is from genome assembly GCA_027574745.1 of Occidentarius platypogon. Lineage (NCBI taxonomy): Eukaryota > Metazoa > Chordata > Actinopteri > Siluriformes > Ariidae > Occidentarius > Occidentarius platypogon. Next base: position 16,874,429 of record JAOBRE010000023.1, read on the forward strand.
TCTACAAGTGTACATTACAGTCCTCCACATCTTTTTCAACTCATTATACATTACATAATGTACAGTCGTTATATTAGCATATAATAGTATCAACTTACAGTGGACAAGTGTTTAACCATTCTCTTGTACATCAAGGTATAAGAAAAAGGAAAAAGAGATGTTGAAGGACAGAAAGAAGAAACAGAGAGAGAGAAAGGGGGGAAGGAACAAGGGAGAGGGGGAAAGGGGGAGCACCCTGCTGAGTTTATTAGGCTGCTGTCAGGCTGCTTAACAGCAGAGTGCTATAAATATTAACTAATGAGTTGGAGGGAGCGGGAGCCTGGCAGATGATCCAACACAAAGGTCAGAGAGCTACCTCACTTACCACTCAATAATTACACCACACACACTCTTTACACACACATACACAAAGCATGGAAACAGCATGTACTGTTTCACACATGTAACAGATATTTCCCACACACATTACAGTTACACCCCATAAGCAGCTATTTTCCAAAGCGTGATATACTAAAAAGTATAGGATTTAAAAGGAGATTGAGGTTAAATTGTGATTTAATAGGTGTGACAGCACTTAACATGATGTAGGTCTTAACTGTGAACACACCCAACACATCTGTGGGCTTGGCGATATGAACAGTTTGAACAGAAATTAACAAGTTTACACCAAAGCTTTTTATTAACTATATTATTTGAGAGAGAGAAAAAAAAAAGCTATTCCATGTGAACCCATGTTGGACGTTGCTTCAGTGCATTTTATATAAAAGGTCTCAACACTGAGCTCATGAGAATGTCACAAACTAGTTTACATTTTTTGGGGGGCTTTTTCACCTTAATTATTGGATAGGGCAGTGTAGAGACAGGAAATGAGCGGGAGAGAGAGATGGGGAGAGAGTCGGAATTGAACCCGGGTCCCCGGATTTATGGTATGGCGCCTTATCCACCTGAGCCACGACGCCCCCACTAGTTTACATTTTAAGGTGTAATTTAATGAACTATAATTGAATATCCAGAACTTTTTTTTAAATAATAATAATAAAAAAAAAACAGAAAAAAAAAAAACATGATTTCGTTGGGTGGCACGGTGGTGTAGTGGTTAGCACTGTCACCTCACAGCAACAAGGTCCTGGGTTCGAGCCCAGCGGCTGACGGGGGCCGCTGACGGGGGCTGCGTAAAGACCACAAGCGGAGGCCATCCACATTCGGATCTGCTTTAATATCAACAGATCTTCGATTAAGGTACGTGAATCCTTTCATCATGGCACCTCTTCAGCCTGTTCAGTGTGCTGAGTGCAGGATGTTTAGTCATTCTTCCTCCGTCGCTAGCGATAGCTTTATTAGCTTTATTTGTGATAAGTGCAGATTAGTTAGCTCTCTGA
>JAOBRE010000023.1:17543696-17554689 GCA_027574745.1 Occidentarius platypogon
GGGATCTAAGAGAACACATTATCAACCAATCTGCTCATAAGAAGTAGAAGCAATATTTACACTTGAGCTGATCTTTGCCTGGATCGAGTCGAAGTAAAAAAAAAAAAAAAAAAATGAATGAATGAATGAATGAATATAAAATGCCGCCATTCATCATCAGTATCACATTTCTCAAGATTGAACTATGAACTGAATCAGGAATTGAGTAGCTGTCCTGAATCATCCGAAGCCATCTTGTAACAAGTTTTACCTCCAAAAAAGCCCAAACTATGTCAGACAGATTTTCTCCTAATTACGCTGGGTATTTCCACCGTGAAAGAGAAACCAATCAAAATCAAAAGAGTGAAAGTGATTCTCATGCTGTTACCATCCGTGTCCAAAATCGCTCACTCATTCACTACTCCCTTTGTAGGGAATTACTATATAGGAGGACTATATAGTGAGCTCATTGTTAAAATGAAAATGCTTTTGGACAAGTCCATCGCACTGGTATTTACATCATTACTGTCACACCAATAAAACATGCCATATCAGCCAGCTGGTGGATTTTCAAAATAATGCATGTATTTTTGTGATAAATACATATTGTACTGAGCATATTTCCTACATCAATCAATACAAAAGTACCTGCATCTTTCAGGGTTTTTTTTTTTTTTTAAATCAAGGCTGAATACTTTCGTCTTTGCCGCTGTCTTTTATTAAATTAAATTTGAGACTTTTTTTCTTATTTTTAGCACGACTGCAATGCATGATGGGATATATTGCTTGGTTAGTGGCCATCGGTTGTACACTATTCACGCTGCATTGTGGGATACTTTGAGTGCACTATATAGGGTGTAATAATCCTCACTATCGTTTCAGACAGCACTACAAAATGCCGTCCTCACTATATAGTGCCCTATATAGTGGGTGATTTTGGACACAGGGCATGTGAATAGTCTTATGAATGCAGAAGCGGGCGCTCAGCCCTCTGACTCCAGTGTGACCGGAGACAAGTTTTAGGTTTCATCTAATTTAGGTAATTTAAAAACTATAATGTTTGGCAGTGGGCACATAGGAAAGTGTAAAGTGTGTCAATAATGTTTATCATGCTTGTATGATAAATGAAGATATTTATCTCAGTACAGGACCTACTCATTCTAAACCTGTCGAGCTTCACTGGCGAAGCTCTCGACCCCAAAGTACAACCAAATCTGCTTGCACAGAAATGTCATGAAACAATAGATATGTGCCATAAAATAAAGATCTATTACAAGTATTAGATCTATATTTATTCAACATGTTCTGAAGTTAACTGACTGGGAACCTCGACCCACAGAACACTGCTTGTTTACGCACACTCGATAACCCGGAATCAATCAACGACTGTACACCACTTCTGGCCGGCAACGGCTGCTCCCCGTGGGTCTGCCCCCGTGAGTAATTCACAGAATAAAATTGTCCACGAAAGTGCTTTTACAATGTTGTTGTTGTTTGACTGAATGTGTGCGTCTTTTGGCTAGAAGTAATGCATAAAAAGCATGACCAGTACAACCCACTTTAAAGCCTTTTTTCAGCAGATATTTTGTTTGCGATTATTCAAAATGAATTTACCTCAGACAAGTGAAACAGCTCGCTTGTTAGCCATGTAGCATGCAATTTCTAGGCAAAAAAAAGCATGGTGCTGTGCTGTTTAAATTAGCAAACAAAGCCAAACATTCCAGAAAAATTTCAAACAGCTATTCATTTGCCTCCATATAAGCATTTATAGAGGAATAAATGATGAACTGCAGCAAGAGGCATGAGAACCGTGTGAGAGACCAGGCCAGGACACCCTAATTAAAGTTAGTAAATATCTGCTTAGCCTTAAGCTAATATCTCACTGGGCTGCGACAGCTTGCGACAAATTGCAAACGTCATTTGTGAGAGTGTTTCAAAAGTGTCTTGAAACATTTGCAGGGCTTCTCAATTTCCTTGCAGGAGTCGCAAAGTGTTGCTCCTTCGTCGCAGAAATTTTGAACGTTCAAAAAATTCGTGTGACAAAATTTCTCTCAAAATAGCCACAAATGCGTTGCTGGTGTCACAAAGCCGTCACGAACCCTTCTCAAGTCAGTTTCCGTGAGGCTTCCTCCACTTCCCTGCCTGCCGAAGGAAAGCTGGGCTGCAACAGCCTGCGACTAGTTGGAGACACAACAATTACGGTAAAACATGCGAATATCAATTCAGTGTGATTCCAAGTGAAAATTGTTGCTAACTTGCATATATTTTATCGCAATTGTTGTGTCTCCAACTAGTCGCGGGCTGCCGCAGCCAAGTGAGATACTACCCTTACATTTAAGACACTACAGTACATCAGCTCAATCATAAATATCTGTCTCCGTCATAAGAAAGTGATCATGTAAAATTTTATTTATTTTTAAATAAAAGATAGGCACTTATTTACAGGGTCCTGTTCATGACATAAAAAAAATAAAAAAATAAATAATTTACACAACTTAATAATTCATTACATTGTTTTAAACATGGCCACAATTTAAACCTTCAGTACACAGATGTTACATTCCTCCAGCAGAATGGAAATTGATTTCGGACATTTTTAAATCAGTGTAAGCAAAAGAAATGTTTTAACAGAACAAATCTATTCCAGGATTAAATCAGGAGACTCTTGGCTTTCATTGTGTAGATTAGTGCGTCAGTCTGTTTGTGCTACTATTCATATAAACATTTAAACCCAAATAACACACTTTCATAAAATGTTCACCTGCATTAAGCTGCATTCCAATAGTCTGTTCCAAGTCTTATCCTTACCATTCCTTGACCTCAATGGAAAATGTCATTAGGTCAAGGAAATACGTGAAGGAGAATTCATAGGGATATGGGAAAAAACAATCGTGGTGCAAAAAGAATCTGACTGCACTTACACTAGGCTACGCAATTATGCAATGGTGCAGGTTATTGACGTAGGTCTGTTTTGTGAAACTACAATGAAGATGAACTACAAAAAGCGCATCTTCACCCCATGTGTTCTTACTCCGCTGTTTCATGATGACTATATAAACATGTGTAACCCTTTTACCACTAATCTAAAGTTAAGGCAAGGGCCTGGGTCCTTTTTCAACAGAATCACTCTTTAAGGTCTTCTCTACAAAGAACTTTAAAAACATTCAGACTAATAGGTTACTGAACCTGTATACTAGTTATCAATAATAAAACTCCTATTTACAGATCAAACGGGACAGCTATTTAGGAATGTCAAAGAGAAATTAATTTATTGTGTTAGCAAGTAGTTGAAAGTGCAAAGTTTAGTTTAAGGCAACAAATATGCAATCCAAGAAGTATAAATATGTTAACAATGAATAAACAGACGACTAAATATCTGTTTCAACACCTGAGTATTTGCTTAATAACTAGATAAACCAGTAACTATATAAATGTATCCTGCCAACGGTAGATATTGCTGTTAACAAAGCTGTAGCTCAGGCATCAATATTCGAACGTAGCCTAATATTGAAAACGTCTTAACGCATAAAATGACATACAAATCACATATAGACAGAGACAAATGTGGGCCCACACACACACACCTCCGTGAACGAATAGTCCCTTAACGTTGCAGGCCTGTATTGTTGCTTGGGCTCGGTGAGGCCATAAACTATTAGCCGCTTCGCTCCTCAGAGCCAGAAAAAACAAACAAGTAGGCTAACGTTAGCGTTACCTCCAGAGATACACTGGCGATGAGCTCACCGGACCTGGGGCAGTGTCACAATCCAGTTGTGGTGGAACCAGGGACAGACGAGGAGGATGGTGAGAGAGAGAGAGCAAGTGACGTCCAGCGTTGCCAGAGGAGGTATTGGGCAGACCCGGTAGCCCAAACCGCTATCTGGTTTCCCCTCCAATGTCCAACGAACAAGGGTGGTGAACTAGCACTTGAACTACTATGGAACCGGTTAGCTTAGTTAGCAGGTTAGCTACGCGACATGCTACTAACAGTAAACATACGTAGATCTTGTTTAGATTCGGCAATCTCCGACAAAACAAAACGAGATCAATACACACTGTCTGTAAATATGCACTGTCGAAAAACAAACCATAAAAAACACTTTTCTTCGCGGAAAAACTCACACCTCTATTAAGCTCACAACTCTGGTTCAACTCGTCTCGTCTCTATGACACTCTGACTGACTGACCTCCAGCAGACGTCTCCCCCTCCCCCGTTCTATCGCTCGTGCCACTTCTCCTAAAACCCCGGGAGACTCCTGTGCCAACGGTGATTGGCTACACAAGATCTAAATGCCTACTGCACTTCTACATTACATATGTAGATTAAGTTTTTATCTATTTAATAACTATTTAATGGCTATTTAACTATTTAATCACATATCGAATTATTTATCTATTTATTCTCTATTTATGCTCTATTTAACTATTTATTACACATTCTACATGTGAAATTACTTGCTACTTTGAACCCAGGCCAGGCAATACAGCCTGGGTTACACTCTCCCCCTTCTAAAATGTTGATGTCCTCATCAAACCTAAAGGGCTAAGTCTAATGATGGGACTCCTCCATGGAGGCTATTTGAATCTAGCACAACCTGAACACAGCGCCAAAGGGTGGCACCACAAGGTCTGGCTTTGACATCTTCCCAGGTCTTCGTAGGCCCCAAAGCCGGCAAGCATTCCCCTGCTCAAGATGTTCAGTGTTCCATCAGCAGGTTTACCTGGGGCATCATAGCCAAACCTCGTCACAGGTCTACGTGCTCTTCTAGGCCTCTCAGTCACTGGGCTGATCTGAGTGCCTGCTCCCCCTTCTAGATCCATCTCCACATCAGGATCGGGACTGGACAACTCCTCCACTACCGGCCCCCCTGCTGGATCAAAATCATGGCGTCCCACTGCAGGTAAGTGAGTCGGAGGTAACACACATTGTAGGTTCTTGCCCCTTCCAGGTGCCAAGGACAGCTGAAGTCCGAGGTGGGCACCATCAGACTCAGAAGAACTCGTATCAGCAACCTCAATCTGGGCTCTGCGGTCAAGCTGTTCAGTATGAAGTCTCCGAGATCTCGTCATTCGCCTCCTAGGAACGTCAGGCTCACTGTCATCTCCAGGCAACCTCACCAGATATCCAATGGGCAGCAGATGATTCCGGTGGACTGTCTTGACGGCTCCTATCCCCCTCTCAGGTTTGATCTGGTACACTGGCAAATTATCCATCTTGCCTACAACAATGTATGGCGCTGACCTCCACTTGTCTTGGAGCTTGTGCTTTCCTGCCACACCAAAGTTCCTGAGCAGCACACGATCCCCCGTTCCTAGGACCTGTTCCTTTACCAGCTTGTCGTGGGCTCTCTTATTCCGTTCATGGCTTTTCCCAGCAGCCTCTGAGGCGAGTTGGTATGCCTTACGTAGATCCGCTTTCAGCTTTGTGACATAGCGGTGATGGCTGACCTCCCCACCACTCTCAGGAGACACTGGAAAACACAGATCCACAGGCAGACGAGCTTCCCGGCCGAACATCAGCAGATAAGGGGAAAATCCAGTTGCATCATTTCTGGTGCAGTTGTAAGCATGCACCAATTGACTGATCTGCTGGCTCCACCTCTGCTTCTGCTTTGGATCCAATGTGCCCAGCATGGAGAGAAGGGTCCGGTTAAATCTCTCTGGCTGTGGGTCTCCCTGAGGGTGGTAGGGCGTTGTGCGGGACTTCCTGACCCCTAGTGTTCTCAGAAGGTCGTGGATCAGTTTGGACTCAAAATCTCGCCCCTGGTCTGAGTGGATTCGGCCAGGCAGTCCGTAATGCACAAAATACTTCTCACACAAAACCTTAGCAACGGTTGCTGCTTTCTGGTCACGTGTGGGGAATGCCTGAGCATAACGGGTGAAATGGTCTGTCACCACAAGTATGCTGGCAAACCCCTGAGAATCAGGCTCAAGTGAGAGGAAGTCTATGCATACAAGATCAAGTGGACCCTTGCTGGTGATCTGATTCAACAAAGCAGCTCTTGGTGGAGGAGTCTTCCGTGCAACACATCTGCCGCAGTTCTTAACATAGGCATCAATCTCAGCACCCATCTTGGGCCAGTAGAAACGGTCTTTGAGGAGGTCTGTGGTCCTCTCGACACCCATATGGCCACAATCATCATGGAGAGACTTGAGTACCCTTGGTATGTACTGTCTTGGCAAGACAAGTTGCTGCATCTTGGTGCCTGATGACCTCTGGGTGACCCTGTAGAGCAAGCTGTCCACCACCCTTAGCTTGGGCCCCTCTCTCCGTAGCAATGAGGTCTCTTTGGAGTCGCTACTTATGACAGTGGATGTACTTCCCTTTTTCACAGACTGTTTCACTGGTGCTATTACTGAGTCAGTATCTTGAGCTTTACTAAGTTCTGTGCTGCTCAAACACTCCAGTTGGCCTACATCAAGATGGACTGGAAAGGAGTAACAATCTGGAACGGCCTCAGGTGGAGCACCAAGAACTTCTGCGCACCTTGGGAGGGTAGCATTTTCCCCAGCTTCAACTTGCTTACAGAGGGCCTGAATACTCTCAGAGGGGATGTCTTGCCACCCATTGCTGACATTGGAGAACACATTCCGTGACAATGAGTCTGCATCGATATTGTTGCACCCAGGTCTGTACTGTATGTTGAAACTGTATGAAGACAGGGCAGCGAGCCAGCGATGTCCAGCAGCATTGAGCTTTGCAGAGGTCAGGACATAAGTCAGAGGATTGTTGTCTGTTCTGACTGTAAAGGTGACTCCATACAAGTAGTCATGGAACTTGTCAACCACAGCCCACTTCAACGCCAAGAACTCAAGTTGATGGACTGGGTAGTTCTTCTCTGAGGAGCTCAACTTGCGGCTCGCAAAAGCCACAGGTCGTAACCCCTCAGGATACTCTTGGTTCAGCACAGCCCCTAAACCATGCAAACTGGCATCTACATGCAAAACATAGGGTCTGGTAGGATCAGCAAAGGCCAGGACTGGTGCGTTGGTCAGGCATTGAATGATCTGTTTAAATGCTTTGGTGCATGCATTATCCCACCTCTCTCCAAAAGGCTCTTTCACCTTGTGGTAGGCTGTCCCAGCAGGCGATGTGCAGGCTCTCTTCCCTCTTTGCCTAGGGGGGTAACCCTTAGTCAGCTCTGTCAGTGGACGAACTATGATGGAGAAGTCTCTGATAAAGCGGCGGTAGTACCCGCAGAATCCAAGAAAGGACTGGAGAGAGGGGAGATCAGTGGGTTTCTTCCAGTTGGCTACTGCCTCTATCTTAGCTGGATCTGTGGCAATGCCGGCCTCGGACACAATGTGGCCAACATAGGTGACCTGAAACCGGCAGAACTGGCACTTGTCAATGGACAGCTTCAGCCCACTCTCTTCCAGTCTGTCAAGAACTTTCAACAGCCGCTCTTCATGCTGTTCCAGTGTTTTTCCAAAGACTATGATGTCATCCAAATATACAATGACTTCCAGCAGATGCATGTCTCCCACTGTCTTCTCCATAAGTCTCTGGAATGTTGCAGGTGCCCCTGTAATCCCCTGTGGCATCCTCTCAAACTGGTAGAAACCTAGAGGGCAGATGAAAGCTGTTTTCTCTTTGTCCTCTTCTGCCATCGGGATCTGATAGTATCCACTGCGAAGGTCAAGGACAGAGAACCACTTGCTACCACTGAGACAATCCAGAGCGTCATCAATACGAGGCACAGCATACTGGTCTGGAACAGTGTGACGGTTCAAAGTGCGGTAGTCTACACACATCCGTAACTGACCAGACTTCTTCCTGGCAATGACAATGGGGGATGCATAAGGGCTCCTGGACTCCTTTATGATTCCTGCAGCCAACAACCCTTGTAGATGGCGTCTCAGGTCATCCAGGTCAGCTGGTGCAATACGCCGGGACCTCTCTCTGAATGGCTTGTCATCATTTAACCGGATCCGATGTTCAACTCCCGTGGCCAGCCCAACATCCCACTCATCCATAGAGAACACCCCTGTTCTCTTAGCCAACTTCTCGGAGAGCCTTGCCTTATACTCCTTAGGGACAGGGGAGTCCCCAAAATCAAACATGGCTGGGTCGATTCTTGCAGCAGACTCTGCCTCAACACCCCTTGGCTCAGTCACAGTATCGGCAACATGGAGGTGGGCAATAGTGGTGCCAGCAGGAATGGATGTCTCCTTGAGTGACTCATTTTTTAACATGACCAGAAAACGGTTCGTGTCAAGGGCCGAGGAAAACAACACTGTGGGCTGGACAAACACACTGGCAGGGAGAGCAATGGAAGAGGCACGGTCTGTGATAAGGATGCTCTTCTCCAAAGGCTGTCTTTCACTGACTTTGCAGATGGCAATGTGCTCACTGGAGGCAGGAACAACCAACGGACCTGGGCCTGCCCACTTGACATCGGCGACAGCATCTCTAGGCTTACCGGGAACGTATGTAGGCTGGGCTGGCAGTCCATATTGAAACTCAGAGGTGCACACTCGGAGCGAGTAAATGGAGCCTGGGCTTTGACTGGCAGTGGAAACATCTTTAAAAGGGCGCACTTTACTGACGTTGGTGCCTACCAGGATCGGGATACTCTCAGAGCAGCGAGGGTCAGGACACACTAAGGCTAGGATGGAGATTGCTCTTGTGTCCTCTGCCATCTTCTTTGGGAGCTGCAACTCTACTTGGATGTAGCCACGGTAGGGATAGCTGCTATCAGAGTCACTCAACCCCCATATAGCTAGTCCACTTACTGGTTGAAGAGGAACATGGGCTAGGTGCTTGGTATACCAACTGTCAAAAATGATGGTCACCTGTGATCCACTGTCAAGCAGAGCAGTGCACTTCTTTCCCTCTATTTTGACCTGAGCTGTGGATGGCGGCCCCACAAGTCCTTTAGGCAGACCTCCAGACTGAGTTCCAACTGTCCCTCTTGCCACCTGGACATTAGAGGGATCAGCAGCTTCACCACCTGGTCGCCTCCTGCTGTCTTTGCCTTTTCGCTGTGCATCAATGAATCTCTGAACTACTTTTGGGGGGTTCTCAGGAGCTTTGCACTTTGTGGAGACATGGCCATCCTCACCACAACGGTAGCAGAAGAACTCACTGGGTCGTCTCTGTGAATACGTGGTACGCTGGTTGGGGTTGACAGAGGTCTGCTGGTATTTAGGTCTCTCCAAGGGTGTTGCAGCTGGACTGACGGTCATGACTTTAAGCTGATTCCTCAGTTTCCGCACCTCTTTTTTCAGGGCTTTCACATCTCCGGGCTCATAGAATTCATCATCAGTAGAGGAAAGCTCTTCATTGACTGCTGTGTGTGCATGCTGTACAGCTCTGTGTTCTGATGCTTGAAGTTTCAATGCTGCTATTTCATTCCTAAGAGCCTGCATATCACTGTCAGCACTCACCACTGCACGTTTAACACGAACTGGCTTTAAAGAGGACTTAAGCTGTTGGCGTGATGTCTCATAGCTTTCTTCAGCAAGGATCTCATTCAGCAGCTGAATAAAGGTTGGTGGACTGTGTCGACGCTCTCGCAGTCTGAGATTAAGGATCATCATGTCAGCGCCCAACGCACCTTTAATGAGCTGATCCAAGCGCGCATTGGACATAGCAGTAGGTGGGAGGCCTCCTCGCTGCACCACTTTACTTAAATCTCTCTCAATGCACCTAAGAAAGTCAGACAGCTTCTCCCCTGACTGCTGGCAGAGATGTCTGAAAGCAAAGTAAAGCTCCTCCCCAGTCTTATTCACGCCAAAGGTGTTTTCAATGACATCAACATAGTCTCTGGCTGAGGCACCGGGGTTGCTGCTTCTGACAGCCCTGGCCATTTCGAGTGCAGGGCCCTTAAGGCTTTCAATGATCTTCAAGCTTTTTTCTCTGTCAGACTTGTTACAGTTCTCAATCATGAAACGGGCCTGGTCAACCCAGGTATCAAGCTGTTCTTCCCCAGGTGGAGTGGGTGTGACACCAGAGAAGGTGCGTAGCCTCTTGAAAACGCTGGACTCCCCAGAAAGCCTGCCCTGTCTCTCCAACAGATCCCCAACAGCCTTAATGATTGCTTCTGGAGAGCACGCTTGAAATGTGTTGGCCACACTCTGTGAAGGGATGTTATTCTCGGAAACAGGACTGGGTGCCTGTCTATCCTCTGGACTGGTGGTTGCTGGCTCAGGCACTCCTATGATCCTCCAGGGCTTGCTAACTCCCTCAGGCCACACATCAGGGGGAATGGTGCGCACATTCACTCTCTCATGGCACTCACACAACACAGTGAGACACTGAAGTTCGCCATCATACATCCTGCCTCTCACTCTCACTCTTCCAAGGGCTTTAATGGACTGAAGCGCCTCTTCAATGACATCTACTTCTGTATCTTCAGGGACATCTTTCACCATCACAGCATAGTCAGGGTTGATGCCTTCCCCTCTGCACCAGTTAAGTAGCTGCGCCATGCTCTCGGTTGTGTTTTCTATGCTACACTGTTTTGTTGTTATTGTTGTGAACCTATTGGCTATTATGTTTAAATTTAATTAGGCCTATTTAATTACTCGCTTAAAGTGACACACAGTACTATGTTATATTTCCTAGAAGTCACTAATAAGCATAAGTAGGGCCTCCTTTTAACAGTACTACTATTAATTTCTATTAAATAGCAAAAAGAAATAGCCCTAGAATGCCTGAAGTGCAACTGTAGCCCCCAATTTGCTTTCACTACACTACACAGACTATAAATACTAAATATACAATTTTAAAACAGTTAAATTGCCTACTAGAATGCTTAAGTTAACAAAGAAACAGTTAGAATATTAGTTTAGTGATCACTATTTAATTTCAGTAGCCTAAAATATCTGCAATATAAAATAATATAATAATAATGTTATCCCAGCGGTGCCTCCATTTTATGTAGCCCTTTTACCACTAATCTAAAGTTAAGGCAAGGGCCTGGGTCCTTTTACAACAGAATCACTCTTTAAGGTCTTCTCTACAAAGAACTTTAAAAACATTCAGACTAATAGGTTACTGAACCTGTAT
>JAOBRE010000023.1:18583598-18594141 GCA_027574745.1 Occidentarius platypogon
ATATATATATATATATATATATATATATATATGTGTGTGTGTGTGTGTGTGTGTGTAAATTCATCTTTATTATGATCTCGCGCTCTCTCGCACGCGCGCGTGTATTTTGTATATTTTTGAGGCTTATATGTGAACATGTTTATTAGTTTCTTTATTTTGCTTGATGTCGTTTGAACATAAATTGAGGACATTACATTGAAGAAACGTTCGTTGTTTAGATGTAGGGAGCCTCTTCTAACACATCATCATACGTCTGGTTCGTGTTTCTAGCAACTAATCTTGTATGTTGTATCTGAACGCTTCAATGAGACCTTCCATTGAATGAATGAAACCAGAAATACTGCATATACCTCCAATAACAAATATAGCGACATCAAAAAAAACTTGGTGCCAAAGCAACTTCCTCCAAAGCAGCTTGAGGTGAAAGAGACTAGGGAGGAGAAAGCACAAACCGGCGCCCGTCAGGCTGCCCGTTAACCCCATCAGCAATGCGAAATGCGGCACGTATATTGCCATTAACATCGTGAACACCACAAGGCCACATCGCAGAGTTAGACCCCAGGATTTGAGGCGTCCGTCGCCCCCATAGCAATCTGGGAAAAACGCGCGTCGTCCATCCTGAAAAAAAGTCTTCTCTAGTACCTCAACAGCAGCAAAAAACGGCAGCGGATATGACAGCAGGGCCTTAGCCACCAGGAAAATGTTGACAACGGCCCTGATACCAGAAGGCAAATTGTCTGTGATAACTTCTTTGGTTTCATCTGCCCATGTCAGATATGCCACTAGAGCAAATAGGCCTTTAAGAATACATGCGGCAATATGAGTCCAGTTCATCATGCAGTGGAACTCGCTAGGTTTCTGCATGTTACCCTCCAACGATGGCAAGAAGATCTGTGAGGTATAGCTGAAGACGATGATACCAATAGAGATAGGGAATTTCTTCACGTCGATGTAGAATTTAACCTTATCCCAGGCCCAGTCTCGTGCTCTAGACAGGCAGTAGGCTATCACAAGTATGTTGATCACGAAGTGAGCGAGAGTGCAGAGCAAGCTGAACTTAGAGACGGCTTTTAAGTTTTTAAGAAAGGCGCAAGGCAGAAGCGCGGCGGTGGCAATGATGGCCCATGACCTCTGGGAGACGGGGAGGCTTGGAAAGCTGTTGTACATTAGGTTACCGCTCACTACGACATATAAAATGCAAGTCATGACGAGCTCAATTATTTGGGCTACATTCACGATGTGACCTCCTAGTGCCGGAAATCTGGGCGCGCAGCAGGCATTGGCAATGTCAACATACGAGTCTCTCACTCTCACGAGCTGTCCGTCTTCGTTTTCTTCATAGAGGCAAGAGATTAGGATTTTTCCTGTGTAACAACATACAACGGCAGCGAAAATGATAAGAAAAAGTCCGAGATATCCACCGTGGAGAATGGCGTATGGTAACCCAAGTACGAACATGCCCTGTGAAAAAACAAATAGTGAAACGTCATTGCAATTAAAGTATTGAGAAAAAAATCTGATAATTGGTTTGTATAATATTGCGCACTGGGTTATTGGTTAGTCATGATTATAAACAACTTTTGGCTGAGGTCGTTCGCTTTGCTTGAAACGATTCACGTGAACGCGCGTGCTTGAACTATCAGTCTATAGCTGAGCGCGCGTTTGCACTTGACCAATTTCCGTCGTCATCAAGAGAGCTCACAGAGACACTGAATGATGCAGAGGACGTTTGGTTTAGAGGGGATTAAATATGCAGTTTGTCTGTGCACGCTTTAAACGAATAAATACCGATATTCTAACTTGTTGGCAAAATTACCTACACAGATCCTGACGCAAATACCGTGCATTTATATCCATATATCCAGCAATGCTTTATAAAATGACCTGTACAGATCCTGGCTCAATTACCGTGCATTTATATCCATATGTGCAATAATTTTTATGCATAACCGAAAACCCAGTGCACAACGCATTAACTTAATATTCATGCACATTTAAGATGACAGATGTAAATAAAGCCTGATTTTCCCCACTCTCCTAATTATAGTAAGATCACACATTGACACGACATTGTCAATCCATGAGTGTATCCAATTAATTAAACGTTTATGTTCCCGACTAGCCTGTTATTTCACATTTAGCCCCGATGATCATATATTCAGTACAAACTCCAAACGTCGAAAAGAAAACCCTAAAATCGGAAGACCTTAAAAATCTTACCTGGATGGCATTAGTGACGTTCCATCCTGCCTCCCAAGCAGTGATTTTCGGTTTATCTGTAGATCCAAATTCATTACAGATACCGCCATCTTTTGCCACAGAGGGTGGGGGACCTGTGCCATCTCTCTGATAATGACTGTCCCCTTCCATATTTTCATCTCCCACGTTATCGACGCCGACCTCTTCCCCCATTTCCTCATTTTTTAGAATGTCCATCTGCAGTCCTTGCCTGTGGTCATAGTCCAGATCGTCACAGGCTGCAAATCCCATTGCTTCTTCATCAGTGGCAGCCTGGAAGCCCATTCTGGCGAAGAGACCACTTACCTTCGCCTGAGATTTATTAGTAACCGTCGAAGCTGCGTTGGACAGCTTGTTGGAAATCTTGCTTCGAATTAATGTAGCCATTTTTTTTCGTAAACGTTACAGCAGTTTCCCAGACCCTTACGTATATTTTATGTATAATACTTTTAGTGATGGGCAAATATTTTTTTTGTTTGCACATCCAGGGAACACGGCGAAATATTTGTATTCTTCGGTTTAGGCGTTACCTTCCGTTTTCGATGAGAAAGTGCCAGATGCGTTTGATAATCTGGTGGATCATGTCACCTTCAGAGGTCGACGTTTGATGTCTTCATTGTGGTATTCCCCTTCTCTCTTTTTATTTCTATTAACCGTTGCGCATGTAGATAAGAGTTTCTATACGGATCGTGCATAAAAAGGCAAAATCGATGGACTTTTCTGTTGTCGGTGGCTGGCACTGTTCGTTCGTGACCGCTAATGATGTCACTGCAGTACGGAAGAACCTGAGGGTGGTGAGTAGGAGGAGGCGTGTGTCACCGCCAGTTTGCCAATGCGAAATAAAAAAAAAAAAAAAAAAAAACTGTCGCGCACGTCTACGGATTTGAGCGCGCGCAGCCACCCGGCAACAGAAAAAAAAAAAAAAAAATAGATTTGGTGCATTTCTGGAGGAGGCGCTTACAGGATCCAACTGTAGACACGTCGAACTATCTTTTATATGGGATAAAAAAAGGAGAAGATTTAATTAATTTACCTGAAAAAAGCAGCATTTCCTTCAGAAACATACGGTCTCGCTTATTTGAATTATTTAGATTTAAAGTGTCGAACAAGAAATTAACATAGCTAGCTTAGCTCAACGAGCTTTCCATAGGTTTTGGAAATAGCTGTAGGCCTTCATTACAGTTAATGCAGCTGAAGTATGTTCTACAATGTGCATGTACATTATGACTCATTCGGAGTATCTAGCTACAACAGCAATTCTCTTTTGTAAAACTTATTTTTCTACCATATCTAATTGTAAATTGTTAGAGTTTACGTATGGTTTTAAAGGCTATTTCTATGTCATATGTCGACATAAATCTTCGCTGTTGACTATAAAAACATCATTTTAAAGTATTTCCGTAATATTAGCTAAAACGTATTTTTAACCGGCGTTCTTCTGTCATAAAAAAAGGAGCCTGCGCACTTATTCATGATTTTAATGATAGGCTAATTTTCGCATTAAATTCTGATTGGTCGCAATTATTGGCTAGACTATATAAAATAGAAAATAGCCTTTTATTTGTTTTGTTTTTTTAATTTAACAATTAACACAAGCGCGATTAAAGTCACGTGTTTACTACAGTAGAACTATGCACGTTACAGCAGCAAACAAACCAATTAGGCCTACAAGTAAATTAATTTGACTTGACAAATTATTGAATGTCAAAAAGAGTATCAACACATATTTTTGGCGAGATATTGGCTAGATATTACTAATATTTTAAGCAATTTACGAGCAATTTCCTGCATGTTAAATAATTCTATGATGAACGTATTTAAGGAAAGGCATTTAAATAATTGTCTCAAAGTACAAATAGATAGTAGTTTTATGAATAAACAAAACAACAAGTGTATTTATTTTTGGCATGCCCGATCGTATGGAATTGTTCTTGTCGATGCAGACCAGGTTTGCTAAATTATTGTAATTAATTATGGTCTGAGTTTCACAAATCGTTTCATCCAAATTACCATTAAATGGGTGAAGGAAGAAAGTTAAGATAATCTTAACTTTACGATGCTTTTGGAAAATTTCCCCTTATTGCCACCAGGACAAAGACAGCGACCATCCAATAATATAAGCCGAAAAAAATCTTGTGAGCTAGAAATGCACCATATTGTTCGTTAGGTAATGCGAAGGGAACATATTATACACGAGCTAAAAATAAATAAATAAATAAATAAATAAATAAATTGTTATTTACTAATCTCAAGCAGCGCCAGTACCTTTGCCTTTGTATGATTTTATTCTCCGATCACTGCCATTTTCGGTTCAGCTGAAAGCGGCCTAGGGTTCGTTCCCCACTTGGAATGGAAGGGAGGGAGTGCAGTCGTAGCTGTGTTATCAGGGTACTGCAGACCTTCTTTGTTTTGTACTCATGCAACACTGATTTATTCTGTTAACATACAGTTCTGAAAAGAAAAAGACCAAGACCAAAAATCAAAACACTTGTGTGTGCTTGTGTGTGAAGATCAGTCTATGTCAAACGCCACAAAAGGGCAGACAACAACAAAAACAAATACTTCTTATTATTATTACATAGTAGTATTAGCCTACTTTTGAAATATTAGGTTTTCTCAGTTAAATTTGTATCTTGTAATTTTCCTTTCCAACAGCCTATTTTGCTTTTCAGGTTTTAGTCGCTTTTACACTGTCTGCTATTATTATTTTTTTTTAATAGGCTTGTCAAAAGGGAAATCAGGTAAACGAGTATCGTTGTAGGTAAGGCCTAGTGTGTGCTACAGTCAACATCAGACACGTGCAAAGGGGCGGGACGCACAAAGGGCGGGGGGGTTGGTTGGTTGGTTGTCAAGGGTTGTCATTTACGGGGATGAGGAGCGAGCACCTGCTCCTTTGCGCCTTGGTGTCCGTAGTAAATGCTATTGCCATTATTATTATTATTATTATTATTATTATTATTATTATTATATGCCTATTTCATTTTTGGAAAGTCTGGTCTGAAATCCGTATCAAGAGAAGGCGTTTCAATTAGTATAATAATAATAATAATAATAATAATAATAATAATAATAATTTAAATAAATGTCTATCTGTCCCTGTACATTCCGTGACCTACTGTAGCACCACAGCCGCAATCTGAGACCATGCACTGTGTTCCCATTAGCAATGTGAAGGTGTATTAATTGCTTTGCTTTTGTTTAAAATTATTCTGCTCGATTGTATGTTTGTTTTCGGATTTAATTTTATTGTGCTACACTTGTGGGAAATCGTGCAGCAGAACAGTGGGTTATACAGTCTCATCAGTCGTTTCGTGTTTATACTACAGCCTATTATTAAATATTATATATAATATATACAGTAATTTATTAAATTACCCCAATTTATTAAATTTATTTGTAAAAAATATATTAAATTAATTGAGAATTGAGGATGACCTCACACAATTTCGTGACGTCACACAATATCCTAACAACCATATCCCGTCCCAGAAACTTAATTTTCTACTTTGTCAGAGAAAATAGTAAAATATAGCGCCACAAAGTACATAACGTTTTTCGGAAATCACTGGTTTCTTCAGGAGCTGCAACCTGCAAAGAGATTATGAAGGGCATAACAACAACAACAAAATGGCTAACAAAACGGTTAATGTTTTTAACAGTGTGCTGGCTGCTAATTCCGAACACATCTGTAGAGTACTAAATTAGTACCACTAAATATTTTATCCTATTTGATCAAAATTTCACACAGCCGTAGGTATCCGATAGGATATAATACTTTTCCCGCACTATTTAGTACCCCAATACGCAGGCCATCCGTACAAATGAAAGATGCTAGTGTGAACGGTGATTACAGAACACGGAAGGTGTGTCTATAACGGTCATTATAATATATTTTTTTTAAATCTGAAATATTGGGGGTGCCCCAGTTCCAGAACACACATTAAACTGGCGATTATATAACAAATGTAAATAGTGAAGTTATTGCAATTGTGTACCCCAAATTTATTTTTAATAAAAATATATTTTAGAAAATGACTAGTTTTTAACGAATATTTAAATTTCCCAAACAATTTTTCATTCAGAACTTAGGAGAAGCAGTCAATAAGTGATCTGCCTATTTGGAAGCTCTAAAAAAAAAGGCTTCTGGGTGTCTCCTTCATGAAACTTATTGAGAACATGCCAGAACTCATCAGGAATACTGTAGAAATTAAAATATAAAATATTATGTCAAGTATATAAGCAGTAGTTTGGTAACTTTTGATGTTCTTGATACATGTGCCTTTTTTTCTAGTTTGAGCACCAGTCTCTGGAGCCTCCTTCTCTTGTTAACTTAATTGAGGTCTGCCATTGCTAATTTGTTTCTGAGTGCAAAATATAATTTTGCAAATTTGAGTGTGTGTGTGTGTGTGTGTGTGTGAGAGAGAGAGAGAGAGAGAGAGAGAGAGAGAGATTGTAAACACCAAGTGTGACACTCAGCTGACAGTGCAGCTCAGTAATGTAGAACTGATATCCTTTTCACTAATGTCAGTTGCTGTATTAACCTACAGAGAGATTATAAAGGACATTACAGGGTCAGGGTGTTTGTCCCAGGAGTCCTTTCTGCACACATTTCATCTCTCTCATACAGTACTGATTTTAACCTATTTTACAATACAAAACAAACTGACTGCAGTTTTTCCCCAGAGGGTGATGCCAAGAGTGTCCTGTGTAGCTCTCGTTCTGCTGAGTTGTCTGGATGGAATCTATGATTTAATAGTTCACTTGATCCCTGATTCCAGACTAATGCCCATTGTTACTGTATCCTTGATCAGTTACAATCTCCTTTAACTCTCTAAGAAACAGATTAATAATTTTTGGAGCTAAAATGTCAGTTACAATCCTAATAAGTGAGAGTCCAGTGCACAGTCCCACCCCCATCACAACCACAATGTCTGTAGCCATTGCTGTCTGTTTTTTCCCATTACACAGTTGACTGAGCTGGGTGATACTCAATGTTACCCCCTCTTCTCTATATTAAAGATCGTTTATTGACATCCATGATGCACAGACAGGGTAGGGTGTGGGGAGGTTTAACACACCATATTATATTCAGGCAAGGAAAAATCATTTTAATTAAAGTTTATCCTTTGAATTGTGCATGTAGCCTCAATGGCCAAACATAACATATACACAATTGATATGTTCACACAAATGTTATATTACTACAGGTTGTGTGTGTGTGTGTGTGTGTGTGTGTGTGTGTGTGTGTGTGTGTATATATAATTGTAATAACCATATTGCTTTTATTTCTGTTTTTGAGAGGTTGTGCTGTTCCATTTATAACTGTGATGTACCATTAAAAAAACAAAACAAAAAACAGTAGCAGTTTTATAATAGGAGCAGGCTTTAGTGCCTCCCTCCCTGACAGGGCAGCAAAGCAGAAAATAGCACATAACATGCTTCAATTAGATTGAATCTAAAAAGACTTATTTCTGGGGGCTAAGGTGCTTCTAAATTAGCCAGTCAATGCACATTTGCTGCTCTCTGAATCCATTATGATTTGCATTACAATTACATCTACATTACAAAGCTCATTGGAACATAGAAAATCTTTGGAAACACAAGTATGTCAGATACATTGCTTGTAAAATATTCATGTTGTTTTTCCCATGCAGTCTTTCTCTCACTAAGAATAAATATTTATTTTAATTTGAACAGTTAAACATTACCAAAACTGAGATCAACATGAAGGAGTCTAAAAATTATCTTAAACTTCATAAACTTGACTATTTTCTTCTTTATATGTTCTTGCTTAATAATCAATCTTAACATAACCTGTTGTGTAAACACTGAACTGTTACTGTAGTGAAATAAAGCATTCCAATTTAGATCTTTTAGATCCCCTCATGTGAAATTGTTCTTTGATACACACAAACATACATACCATAAAAACACTCAAAAACCCAGGAGAGTGAAATCCAGGTGGTTTTGTGGTGACCACTTAAAAGCCTTTTCATTAGTCCTAATGGGATTGTTTAATGGGCTATTATGAGTTCCCAGGAGAAATACAGATTATATTAACCCTGCTCATGCTGGTCTTTCCATGCCATCATAACTCAGTAAACACATGGTTCTATAGCAGGTAAGAATTGCAAATTTAATAGTGAGAAGTCACAAACAAATATTAACCATTAAAAAAACTTTAGCTTATTTAAGCAAATACTATGCACTTTAAACATTTGCAAACAAAATTAAAACTAGTCAGTAAAATGAATATGAATATTTACATGGGATAAGAGAACATCCCCAAACTAATATATTTATGGTCTAAATGTAAACGCGTTTTCTTCATTAAATTTATTTCAATATCACATATGCTTTATTTCAGTGACCTATATTTAGCTCTACTTTGGGTGGCTTGTCTAGATTCTGTCTCACCCTACTCTGACACCCCTCCCCCCTTCTTCAACAAGCCCACCCACTCTACCCCTCCTTGCGATCACATTAACATTGTAATTGCCTGTTAGCCCTTTTTTTGAACACACGGCAAACAGGGCAGGTCTTTGGGGACCTGAAGCCTGAGGCTTACACAATGAACACAGCAATCTGTTTCCATTTTACACAGGTTACAGCTACAACTTACAAGCATAATAAACTGAAATAGACTGTATATTTATTTTCACCACCTTGCTGTTTGCTGGCATTATACTGCTACTTAACATTTAGATTTTCTAAGGAATTTCAACATTTAATTTTGAAATAAAATTGTTCCATTCTAAACATTCTAATCTGTATATTTCTTTTTATTATTAAAAAAAAATCCAGAATAAATATTCAGATGCTTGTAAATGTAATTGCAAGACTTAATGTCAGGACAAGACATTCTCTGTTATTTAAAAAAAAAAAAAAAAAAGCTAAGAACTAATCATTACAGTCTTTAGTTTGTTGCCTGGCAGTTCTCAAACTTCAGTTAACTGTAGAACATATGAGTGTGCATAACTGATAGTATTAAAAAAAAACACCCCACACATCCTTAGATACACATACTTATAGCAGTCATAGTAATTGCAGCAACAGTCTTTAGAAAATGGCCCTTAGAAAATTTAACAAAGACTTACAGTCAAACCAAACCAATAAAAAGAAGCCACTGTGACAGTGTAATCCATTTTATTTGGAATTACTATCATTGGCCATGTTTACAACAGTCTGTTTTTGATTTGCATATATTGTCTAATTGGAGTGCTCCATGAATGACTCATTGAAATTCAAATGTCCTGTCCATGTACTTGTCCATGCACAGTGATTGAAAGGTTTCCACTCCATGGTGTGATGTTCACTGAAAAAAAAAGTAAAAAGTGCGCACCTTTAAGCATGAGTAAAACATAAGGAATCTTACCATGAATAAATAACCATTATTATCTAAAAGCACAGCACCCTCTTAACTCATGCCACCTGCCAGATAATTCAAAGCTTCTTTGCGAGAGAATTATTGATTTTCATGGCACCTTGCAAGACACTGTCCAGGGACTGACCCCCCCCCCCCCAGAGTGTGAGTATTTCTGCCATTTGTTTTTTCTTTTCTTTTCTTTCTTTTTTCTTTTTTTACAACTGCTCCCTTTAACCCAATAGCTGGTAGTCTGGGTCAGTTAGTGGCTGACCCAGCATTTCATTTCTGCCACCTGAAATACCATCTTTTTGAACTGCTCTCGAGCAATGTTATAGGACAATTAAATGTTCTCGCAAAACAATGTTCAGTTTGGTCTATGTGACATATGATAGCACTGTATTTAAAGGGAGAAGATACAGAAGAGTACTAACAACGAAAACAGTGATTGATTGTGACTGACATCAGAAAATGCAGATGCAGACAGATTAAAGGAAAAATTGTTGTTTCTCTTATGCAGAGGGGGGCATTTTGCTGGCATGGTCTGGGTCCACTTAGAGATTAGGGCCACAGCAAATTAAGTAATTCTGATTACCTTTATTCTGTGATGAAACATTTCTATCCTGATGAAAATGGTCTCTTCCAGAATGACTCCATCCATCGGACATAAGGACTGACTGTATGGTTTGATAAATATAGGAATTATTAAAAAATAAATAAATCATATACTATGGTCACCATGTCTGAGCCCAAAAGAACATACAGTGGGTTTGGGCTGACATGTTAGACAGTGCTCTCCATTGCTCGAGATTTAAAGAATCTATGGCCAAAGCACGGGGCGGCACAGTGGTATAGTGGTTAGCACTGTCTGTGAAGATTCTCAGTCATCCAGGTCATAGTAAACTGTGGGTGCTAAAAGAGAGCAACTGGACTTGCTTGAAG
>JAOBRE010000023.1:19407837-19418193 GCA_027574745.1 Occidentarius platypogon
CTCTCTCGGAAAAAGGTAAAAACTTCTTCCTGAACCGGTCCCATTGTTACAGTTCACTGCACAACAATAAGGCATGGTTTTTCTTTGGAAATTCCTGAACGCACATCTGCACTCAAGCCAAATGGCAATGTAAGTAAACGGAAGTGGACTCAACTCAAGCAGTTGGTTTGTCTTGAATGACGTCATGTGCCGAGCGGTCACGAAAATCGCCAAACAGAAATTTGCCCCGATCCGCGCCAACTTATTTTAATTGTTTATAAGTAACAATACTTCTTGGGACCAGAAGAAAATTACAGGTGGTTTTTTAACATATAAAGTTTCAAATGTGCATAAAATTAAAACCATTGCCTATGAGCTTTATCAACATATCACTCATGTTACATATGCAACACTATACCGTAATAGAAAAGTGTCCCTTTTTTTCATAACCGCAAGCCACCGCTGTGTGCATCAGTATAGCCATTCTCTTCTGACCTCTCTTCTCAATCACCCATTTCCTTCCACAGAACTACCACTCACTAGACTTTTTTTTTTTTCCCTTTTTCACACCAGCTCTAGAAACTGTTGCATGTGTTGAAAGTCCCAGATCAGTAGTTTCTGAAACACTCAAACCAACTTGACTGGCAGCAGCAACCATGACACAGAAATCATGTTTACTTTCTCCATTCTGATTTTTAAATGTGATTATTAGCTGAAGCTCTTGAACCGCATTGTGTTGCTGCTACATGACTGGCTGATTGGATAACCACATGAATGAATGAACAGGGGCACAGAGTTTATGATGGTTTCTATTTTGGTCCTAGGCCAGTCGAAAACAGAGCATCTGCTCTGAAATGAGTTTCTTTACCGAAGTATGGTTTTACCATGTAATGCATGGAGGAACAGACCAGTACACTGGGGAAATGAAACAATCCCTTCACAAGCACATGGCTCAACACAGGAGAGCTAGTTCCTCAGGCCAGGACTCTGCAATCTACCTTCATCTCAATAACAAAGGACACTTGTTTCAGGACTGCAATGTATGCATTCTAGCCAGAGAAGACCGGTAGTTTGAAAGAGGAGTAAAAGAAGCCATCTTCGTCAACCTAGAACAACCATCACTGAACAGAGGAGGTGGTCGGAGACGCCACTTATCAGCCACCTACAATGCAGTCCTTGGCACACTTCCCAGAAAACTGAATACACATTCACACCAAGACAACGCCAACTGCAATGACTCACATGATGGCAGAGAAAGCCAATGACCCACAGATCACCCTAATGACCCTCTAGGCTGCTAACACCATTCACACCCAGCCTCCAGTGACCCTAACAACCTCCAGGATGACTAAGAGGGTCAATGACCCATGTGACTTCAACAACTTTCCTTATGGTTGCTTTTGGTCCATTAGAGGATACATACCTGGAACCCCCCACTAGCCAGACAGGTACTGATGCTGGTTCCACTCAAACAGGTCGTCTCCAACAACCTCCCATGGTCTCTCTGGGATGTTGGAAGGGATCAGTGGCTCTTTAAGGTGGACTTTCTTGTGCGCGCAGGTGTCACATGTTTCTACCAGGTTCTTGAGTTGGTCGCTTAAACCTGGCCACCAGACAGCTTGTCTGGCCCGGTCCCAGCACTTGACTATGCCAAGATGGCCCACATACAGCTTCTCCAATGTGTCTTGGATATGACCAGTCTTTTATTTTTCAGTAGTATGCCTTTCTCTACTGTTAGTTCTGCTGCAAACGGTGCATATTGATGAGTCCTTGCATCCATTCTATATTTCTCAGGCCATCCATCCTGACAGAACTTTTTCACCTCTTGTATTATTTCGTCTCTGTCCTGATGTTCTTTTTTGTCATTTAGTCTTTTCTCTGTGGCTGGAAGACTGGACAGGATCATGTCGACATACAGGTTCAGCTGTGTTTCCAGGGGAGTGTCCGGCTGTCCATCCTGGGGAGCTCTTGACAGGACGTCTGCAGTGGCCATGTATTTTCCAGGAACGTGTGCAATTGTGTATCGGTAGTGCATCAGTCTCATGCGCAGCCTTTGAATGCGCGGGGGGAGTTCGTCTAAGTCTTTTAATCCTAACATAGGAACAAGTGGTTTGTGGTCAGTTTCTGTATGGAAGTCTATACCAACCAGAAAGTCTGAGAAGCGTTCACATGCCCATGTGACGGCAAGGGCCTCTTTTTCTATCTGGGCGTATCTTCTTTCTGTGTCACTAAGCGCATGTGAAGCATATGCGACTGGTTTCAGTGTGTGGTCTTCTTGCTTCTGTAGTAGGACAGCTCCCAGTGCATATGAGGACGAGTTGGCGGACACAACTGTGTATGCCTGCATGTTGTACAGGGCCATGACAGGTAGACTGCTGAGCTCTCCTTTGATGCTGTCAAATGCCTGTTGCTGGGGTTCTCCCCACGTCCACACATTTTTTCCTCTCAGAAGGTCTCGCAATGGCTGTGTCTTCTCGGCTAACTGAGGTATATATTTGCCGAAGTGGTTGACCATGCCTAAGAAACGTCTCACCCCGCTGACGTCTTTAGGCTGCTCCATAGCGGTGACTGCTTTGATCTTGCTTGGGTCTGCTCTGATGCCCTGAGTGTCGATGATCTGACCTAAGAACTTGACTGAGTCTCTTAAACTCACATTTTTTGGCTTTCAGTGTCACACCATTTTCCTCTAATCTCTTCAACACCTTCTGCAGGCGAGCATCATGGATGGACTGCATCTCTGCGTAGACCAGTACATCATCCATCTGGCAGAGCACTCCCTCTAAGCCCTCCAGTATTCTTGACATTCTTCGCTGGAAGTGTTCTGGCGCTGATGAAATATCAAAACACAACCAGTTAAAACAGTACCATCCAAACGGTGTGATGAATGTTGTCAGCAGCTTGGAGTCTTCAGAGAGAGGGATTTGCCAGAATCCGGCGTTTACATCTAACTTTGAAAATACTTTGGCGCCCTCTAGCTGCCCTAGAGTATGCTCAACAGATGGTAGCATGTGTTTCTCTCTCTTCACTGATTGATTCAGTTTTGTTAAATCTACACATATTCGCACTTCACCATTCAGTTTTGGAACTGGCACCATACCAGCACACCAGTCAGTGGGCATTTTTACTTTTGAGATCACTCCTAGATCTTCCATATGTTTCAGTTCCTTTTTAACTTTGGTCATGAGAGGTAGCGGTATGCATCTTGGGGTTGACAATGAGCATGGCTTTGCATCATCTTTCAGTTCTATTTTGTACTCTCCCTCTAGTTTTCCTAGACCACTGAATAGCTGTGGGAACTGTTTTTTTACATTCTGTTGACTGCACATAGCATTAATGCCAGCTACTCTGGCTAGAAGTCCCAATGCAACACTACATCACGAGCGGGGCATTGCTGTTTACTGTGCGCGGGCGCTCTCCTGCACCACTTGTCGTACTGCTTGGATGCTTGCCTGTTTTGTTTCTTGTATTGTGTGCGCAGTCTCTCTTGGTTTTTACTAGCCTGGCTTTTCTGGTGAAAACGAACACTGTCTATGTTTGCATTTGTGTCCGGTTTAAAGTTAGTTTTCATGAGCTCTTGTTGCTTTTTCACCCTTTCACTCTGTTGCGCACGATTCACGGCTCTCTCTAGAGTAAGCTCTGCATCCATTTGAAGCTGCTCCGATAGCTTTTTATCACGCAGTCCCACAATGAGTCTATCACGTATCATCTCATCATGTAAAGCACCATAGCCACAGTGCTCTGCTAAACAATAAAGGGCAGTGATAAAACTATCCACCATTTCTCTCTCATCCTGGTGCCTCAGGTTAAATTTTGCACGTTCGAAAATCACATTCCTTCTCACAACAAAGTAAGCTTCTAGCTGTTCCACCACAGTTTAGTACTCTTTTACTTGGTCATCTGTCAGTCGGAGTGAGGTTACTACATCCTCAGCATCATCTCCCATAGTGTACAACAAGGCATTTACCTGGCTTTCACCTGGCTGTTTATCTAGCCCTGATGCTAGCCGGTACCTTTCAAACCTTTTCTTCCACTTGGGCCATTCCTCCAGTTTCGAAATGTCGAATTTCGGTGGTGGGGGAATCTGGAGTCCCGGGGGCGGAGGAATCTGTTGCTGCTCCATGTTAGCATCCTCTTGAGCCTCTTCCATATGCCAGCCAATGTTAGTTTCACTCTGCAAACTAGTCAGCTAGCGAACTCCGCGGATGTACATTAAAAACACTCCTAAAGACTAACCGTCACCTTCTAAGCAGGTCCCATTACATCTAAGACACTGACACCATGTTATGTTATTAGGTGCAGACTAATAACTAAGAAGAATGACGATGACAACTGTTAACATGGAGGGTCTCCAAGTTTACTCAAACATGCCCAAACATGTACAGGGTACCACACGTGACTCTCCCGAACAGTAGGGGGCAACAATCACTCATTAACACAACATCCCCCTTTCTTAGTTCTGTAATTACACTGTCATTAAAGTTTTACTATCAACTCAATATTTCCCATAACATCAATGTATATGACTATTCTTATGACTAGAAACTCAATAGAAATTACTCCTTACTAAGATAAACTCTTAACGACATATTTCTTTATATGGAACACTTTTTCTTCACATAGAACACTTTTTCTCATGTCACATCTGCTCTTTTGTCTTTTTTTCCTTTTTTTTCTCTTACCAAACCTAACTATGAAGGTGGGGTAGACTGCCCAGCCTTCAATCTGAGTGAGGGTTTTATTCTGACCCTTGAACCACTCAGTTCCTAACTAGTAACAAAGTTCTTCAGGTGCGCTGGGGCTCTTCTTTTTCTTGCTGGGTATCTTCTCTGCTGCTCTGGACTGCTGGGTTGCAAGGGTTCCTGTTCAGTAGAACCGTGCAGTGCAAGCTGAGGTTCCGCAGCAGCAGTATCCGGTGAAGTATCAGGTGAGTCCCCAGGCTCTGCTGGAGCTGCAGGGGTGTTCACAAGATGTTGTCGATTGTGGCGGAGAACTCCACTGGGGGTTTCAACCAGGTAAGACCTAGGTATGTGGGCCACTTTCAACACTCTCCCTCTTTCCTTTGTGTCTGACACCCAGACCTGGTCACCAGTGGTGAGCCAAGGCAGGTGGTGCACTCTATGTCGCCTGTTGAAGTCACGCTGTTGTCTCTTTTTGCCTTCTTGTTCCTTTTGTCTGAGTTGTCATAGATTAGTCCATCTGGGTCTGAGAGAAGATGGCATGGCAGGCAGTGTGGTTCTAAGGCGCCTGCCCATCAGTAGTTCAGCTGGACTTTGACCATTGGATAGAGGGGTCGCGCGGTAGGTCATGAGTGCTAGACATGGATCGGACTCTTTCTTCAGCATATTTTTGACGGTTCTCACTGCTCTTTTCGCTTCCCCATTACCTTGAGGAAATCTCGGGCTTGAAGTGATGTGTTTAAATGACCATTCTTTTGCAAACTGACAGAAAAGATCAGACAAGAACTGAGTACCATTGTCTGACCTTACTGTCGTTGGAATCCCGTGTCTAGCAAAGATACTCTTGAGATGCTCTATGACTGCTGCTGACATAGTGCTGGACAGTTTGGCTATCTCAATGTAAAGTGAAAGATAATCTACCACTAGGAGATACTGATGCTGGTTCTATTCAAACAGGTCGGCTCCAACGACCTCCCATGGTCTCTCTGGGATGTCAGAAGGGATTAGTGGCTCTTTAAGGTGGACTCTCTCGCAGTCGCAGGTGTCAAATGTTTCTACCAGGTTCTTGAGTTGGTTGCTTAAACCTGGCCACCAGACAGATTGTCTGGCCTGGTCCCGGCACTTGACTATGCCAAGATGGCCCACATGCAGCTTCTCCAATATGTCCTTCTGTAATGTCTTGAGTATGACCAGTCTTTTATTTTTCAGTAGTAAGCCTTTCTCTACTGATAGTTCTGCTGCAAAAGGTGCATATTGACGAGTCCTTGCATCCATTCTGTATTTCTCAGGCCATTCTTCCTGACAGTACTTTTTCACCTCTTGTATTATCTCGTCTCTGTCCTGATGTTCTTTTATGTCATTTAGATTTTTCTCTGTGGCTGGAAGACTGGACAGGATCATGTCAACATACAGGTTCAGCTGTGTTTCCAGGGGAGTGTCTGGCTGTCCATCCTGGGGAGCTCTTGACAGGACGTCTGCAGTGGCCATGTATTTTCCAGGAACATGTGCGATTGTGTATCGGTAGCGCATCAGTTTCATGCGCAGCCTTTGAATGCGTGGGAGGAGTTCATCTAAGTCTTTTAATCCTAACATAGGAACGAGTGGTTTGTGGTCAGTTTCTATATGGAAGTCTATACCAACCAGAAAGTCTGAGAAGCGTTCACATGCCCATGTGATGGCAAGGGCCTCTTTTTCTATCTGGGCGTATCTTCTTTCTGTGTCACTAAGCATACGTGAAGCATACGTGACTGGTTTCAGTGTGTGGTCTTCTTGCTTCTGTAGTAGGACAGCTCCCAGTGCATATGAGGACGAGTCAGCGGACACAACTGTGTATGCCTGCGTGTTGTACAGGGCCATGACAGGTGGACTGCTGAGCTCTCCTTTGATGCTGTCAAATGCCTGTTGCTGGGGTTGTCCCCACGTCCACACATTTTTTACTCTCAGAAGGTCTCGCAATGGCTGTGTCTTCTCGGCTAGCTGAGGTATGTATTTGCCGAGGTGGTTGACCATGCCTAAGAAACGTCTCACCCCACTGATGTCTTTAGGCTGCTCCATAGCGGTGACTGCTTTGATCTTGCTTGGGTCTGCTCTGATGCCCTGAGTGTCAATGATCTGACCTAAGAACTTGACTCTTGAAAACTTGACTCTTGAAAACTCAGAGTAGCTAGCATCCTCTTGAGCCTCTTCCATATGCTAGCTAACGTTAGTTTCACTTCGCAAACTAGCTAGCTAGCGAACTCCGTGGATGTACATTAAAAACACTCCTAAAGACTAACCTTCGCCTTCTAAGCAGGTCCCATTACATCTAAGACACTTCTGACACCATGTTATGTTATTAGGTGCAGACTAATAACTAAAAAGAATGACGACGACAACCGTTAACATGGATGGTCTCCAGGTTTACTCAAACGTGCTCAAGGATGTCCAAGGTACCACACGTGACTCTCCTGAACAGTAGGGGGCAGCAATCACTCATTAACACAACAGTTTTCTTTCAAGCGATAGTAAAATTTAAGTAAAATGATCTGTGTAAACTATGTTGGCCAATGTAAACCAGACGTACTGTCGATGAACATCGTATACACATTTTTGAAAGATCGGATTTACATCATGCGTAATTCATGAACGTCTCGAATGCTTTTTCTAGAAATATTCACCAGAGACGTCCAAAGATGATAAGCAAAAACCCTAAATAAGACGCCTTCCAAAAGAAAAAAAAGTGACGTCTTGCAAACGTCACGAATATGTTTTTGTGCGTTTGGGGACACTTTTATGTTTACTTAAATCATCTTATGACGTGACCGGAAATTCGACATTTTTATACAAGATGATTTTAAAGTATCTGGATAATCTTGCTCTTGCTTGGTATTATAACTTAAAAAAGAAAAGAAAAGCTGGTATCACCCATTCTTAGTTTAAACCCGCCCCCGAACAGCTAAGAACCTCCTATGGTTCTCAAAAAACAGGGAGCGAGCACAGTCGGTTCACATTCGCCGTGCTCTTTCTGTATTGTTGCTGTCCCAGCTCAGAACACTTTACTGGATTGAGGCGTGTCCCCATACTGTGGGATGAGCTTGAGTGCATTTTTTTTTTTTTTTTGTGCGTGTGTGTAATAGCATGACGTAGTTTTTGTTATCTTCACCTGAGACAAGTCCTCTCACAAAGCGCTGGTCAGTCGCCGTAAGGTGTAGAAAGATAATGTTTTTACGTAGAGGAGTAAGGTCTTTTGTTGCTTCATCATTTACTTATTATAACTTCGCGGGTTCAGTGCAGGTCGCAAGAAGTATACCACAGGACGCCATATGGACGTTGCATAACTCTCGCATTATTTCCTGCTCCCAACTCCGTGACCGAGCCGTAAATAGTGTGTATGTTTTACGGCTACCTAGTGGAATGTTGCAGGATAACTCTGTGAAAAGCAACATACGTAAACGCGTGTCTCATGCTTGCACGGCCTGCAAATCGGTTTCAAGGCTGCCTTTTTCATGGAGGAGCAAGGATCGTAATACGAATGACCGACTAAATTCACCGAAAACCTTATTTTGTATTTGCACCGAAACGTGTATCGTTCTTTCCTCCACGGACAAACCTCTGTCAAGTACTTTATCCAACGCTTCGAAAGAGAAACAAGAAAATTGGACGAAGAGGGAATCAGCCCCAGACGTCCAAAAGGTAAACTGTTTGTCACCAAACGAAAATTATTAGTTGTCCACTTGCCATCAAGTGACACAGATGGTTACATTTGATTTCTTTGTCTGCATTATTTCGATTTTGTTAGTTTATTGCCAAGTATTCTTAGCTGGTCAAACCGTTCAGTGCTGGCCTGGGAGATAATGGTCAACGCCCGCTCTGTCTTTGTGCTGATATAAGCTATAGAAGACTAGGAATGCTTGTTGGAGTTTAGTCTAACAAGACTACCCCAGATAGCAAACATACCCTGAAATGGTGTTTTCAAAAAGAAGTCGATGTTTATTCAAATTCAGCTCCCTTATTTATAAATATTATGCAACATGGTGGTGGTGGTAATAATAATAATATCGTCATTATACAGCCCAAAGTGCTTTACAGCATAAAGAAAGAAAGAAACGTAAGTTAAAAATAAAATAGGAAAATGGCAAAAAAAAAGAAGTAAATAATAGCAGTGATAAAGAAAAAATAGTAATTATACACTTAAGTTATTTATTAAGGTATACTTAATATATAACGAAGTGTCTAAATTAAATCAAAAGTACAATAATTAAGGTAACGTAATAGTAATGCATACTTGCCAGCCATACTGATTCACATGGTAATCTACCGATTTTGACAGGTGAATACTGCGTACTGATTTTAGTCCTAAAAAAATACTGCATTACAAAATAAATCCGTGAACACTGTCGGATTTGTTTTTCTGATCTCGCTTCATCTATTTTCGGCACAGGAGATTCAAGTATATAGCATCAAATAGTCATATTAAGTGAAGATGAGAGCCCGTGAAATGGAACGATAATGATCTTAAATTTAAATTGTCTGTCTATCGCACCATTCCATTAGTTCTCAGAATGGTTCAGCCAATTGGCAAATGAGGTCACAGATTACAACAAATTGTGCCAGTATTTGTAAAAACCAAACATGCTCTGGTGAGCATGAACAATGAAAACTGAAAAGAAAAAAAAAATATTTGCTGTGACAAGAAGTTCAAGGGAGTTTGGTCATTGGATGATCAAAGCATCGAGGCAAGGTGGGAAGCATGCATTCTGTGAAGTATGTTGGTCTGATTTCTCAGTCAATTTTCTTCAATTATGCTGCTCAAAATGCAGGAGAATGCACCATTTTGCACTTTTTTCCCCCAAAATTTTCTGGGGGAACATGCCCCTGGACTTAAGAAGGGCTAACTATGTCTCAAAATCTGATTTGCCACTTTTCATTCTCTGGGGGTTGGCAATTATGGTAATATAAAAATAATGTGTGAGTAAAAGTAAGCCAAATTATAAAAGCTTATTGAAAGTAAAACTGGGAAAATGTTTCAGCTGTTTATCTGTTTATTTATTTATTTCCTTCTTTCCATACACCGATCAGCCATAACATTAAAACACCTGCCTAATATTGTCTATGTCCCCTTTGTGCCACCAAAACTGCTCTGACCCATTGAAGTATGGATTCCACAAGACCTCTGAAAGTGTTGTGGTATCTGGCACCAAGACACAAGCAGTAGATCCTTTAAAGGGTACTGGTACAGCATTTAAACATGATCGATATTGATAGTATAAGCCCCACTTATAATAATGCATACAAGTGCGGCCACCTGATTAGCCATTATTAGCTTAAAAGTGTGAAATCATGTAAAGTTTTATTGCATATTATCAGGGTGCAGGCACTTGCAGATGCAGGGGAGAGTGGGTCCGTCGCAAACTGGAAACCAAATAGGCAAACTGAAGACGTAGTCAGGGTCAGGCTAGGGTTGGTCGATGTCCAAACAGTATTTCAGAGGTCAGGTGAGATAACAGAGTCAAAGTAACAATGAGAAGCAGAGTCAAAGTCACCGGAGGTTGGTAAGAGTAAATAAGGCTTGGTACAATCAGGCACGAGGACACAGAACGATACTTTGCAACTAGAGTGAGTGTTTCCTGAGCTTACAGTGGTGCTTGAAAGTTTGTGAACCCTTTAGAATTTGTTTCTGCATAAATATGACCTAAAACATCATCAGATTTTCACACAAGTC
>JAOBRE010000023.1:20586133-20596324 GCA_027574745.1 Occidentarius platypogon
TTATTTATTTATTTATTTATTTATTTTTTCCATAGTAGTTATTTTGTCAGGGGTATACTTGACCTACCTGCATCTTATAATGCCATTGTGTATATTTTGTACCAAGGAGAACCTTCTGAGAGATAAGGCACAGGATGTCCTATTGGTATTGGTATTTAGTTGTATTATGTGGAATATGAACTTTTTTAAATATATTTTTGTTAACCCTTTGTTTTTATTGACATTTCTCATATTCTTTATTCCAATATAATTATGCTGTCTTCATTAGGTACATGCTGATATTCTATATATCATTCTGTTGTACACACACACACACACACACACACATCATAAATTCCAAGAATCACTGTAACTTAACACTTCCTACTTATTATTCATCTTAATAACTAGTTCAGTCTAAGCACTTGCCATAATATGAAAAAGGGTTTTACTGGTTATTACAAAAGTGATTGATGCCTTATTTCTTCATTTGTGCAGTGCTGTGTACCCTGGCTAAGGTTTAGGTTTAAATGGATCCAGCAACTTTTTATCATCAAACAATATATAAGAGTAGGCAACCAACAACCAAAAATATATTGATCACACCTGAGGAATGTCTAAATGTATTTATTGCACATGTAAAACCAGTCTTTTAAAGGGGCATGGCTGGTAAACAAAGAACATCAAAATAGAATACATAAATAGAAAACAGTCTTGAACAAGGGGCAGAAAAAAAACAAAAAAACAAAAACAGTCATGACTGTGGATGACTCTAAAGTGTTATGGCCTTCAGCCATGTTGTTGTTGGCCCTTCTGTGTTCTTCTTTGTGCTTCTCCTTCCCCAGGTTCTTCCTGCCTGTTCCCCTCCTACCTCATTGGGGAGATCCACTTCACCTGTGGCTGCATCTATAAAGGTGTGGGTTTTCCAAAACAAGGATGCCTTTTGCAAGGCACTGTACCAATGCATGATCCACGTAGAGGCATTACTTCCATGTACTGTGCTGCATAATCCACTAACAGAAAATGATACCCTTATGCAGGTAGATCTAATGTCCCGATGAGCTCTATGCCAATTCTTTTGAAGGGGATCTCGATCACTGGTAAGGGGCACAATGGTGCTTTTGGGGTGGCCGGTGGATTCACCAGCTGACATTAACAACATGTTGTGCACCACCTGCAAACATCCCCACAAATTCCTGGCCAACAGAAATGAGCCATGAGTTGGTTCAGTGTTGTATCTTAACCTAAATGGCCTGTCATGGGATTATGATGAACCACATGGAATAAAAGTCTCCTACGACTCTTCAGGTCTCAGGGTCATTTCCTCTCCTGTGTGAGTGTCCTGTGTCATTCAACAGCACAATGTAATCTTTAATTGCAGAAAAATACAGGTAGGAGAGTGCAATGTTAGGCTGGAGGTTTTGACCATTACTCTCACTTGGTCAAAAGCATGCCTCAGAAGTTCAGAATCAGAAATACTTTAGCAATCCTGAGGGGAAACTGAGCACATCCGTAACTGCTCACACTCAAGTCTATTTGGCATATCACTACAGTGATGTGCCACTCTGTCAGCTCCAGTCATAAAAGTTTCAAGGGAAGAATTACAGTAGTGGTATCTTATTGCTTTCTACTGGATTACTATAGATATTTTCTCTTCTCAACCATTCATACACATTCACACCTATTGACAATTTAGAGTAGCCAGTTAGCCTAACCACGTCTTTGGACAGTGGGGAAAACCAGAGCACCCAGAGGAAACCCATGCAGACACAGGGAGAACATGCAAACTCCACACAGAAAGGCCTGTCAGCCATGAAGTTCAAACCTAGAACCTTCTTGCTGTGAGGTGGCAGTGCTAACCACTGGACCACAGTGCCGCCCTCAGACTCAAGTAGATAAATTACAAAAAAGCATGTTACAGACCATAATAATAATAATAATAATAATAATAATAATAATAAAGTAAAGCAAAGAAAGTTATTGTACAGTTATTGTTACAATTATTGCACATAAGTCATGTAACAACAGCAGGCTGACAGTCGTCTTCTCCCTCTCTGCAGGCACGCCTTGCTGCATAGCTGCCATGGTGCTGAAAAGACAGCGCCCCACTCACCGCACTGAAATCAAGCGACAGCTCAGCACCACCAGCAGAACAAAGCACCACACACACACACACACACATACATACAAGGGGAGGAGTGACCAAATGCAGTGTGGCTGGCAGACTCTAATTATGGCGTATGCATTCACCCTCCAGGAGCTTGTGACAGAGCATATAAGGGCTATGCGCCACATATCAATTGAGTACATCCCCCAAATGCCTGTTCTGAACCTCTGTGTTTTCTCTTTACTAGAAACCAGTTTGGACAATGCACTCCCTCATTGGAAGGATGACAAAGTTGCTTCCTTATGCTAAGAGAAGAAGCTCATCACCCCTAACCTCCTGGGATCTTCTAATACCACCCTCCCCCCAAAAAAAATAAAAACCGAAATAATAGCTAAAAGGTACATAGAAGTTATAACAGGTATTGCACATTGAGTGAGAAACTCAATCGTGATATGTAATTATTGAACATGGGTACAGTGGGGATGGATGTAGTACAATGGAATTATTACACAGGTTGAACAATCCATTGTCTATTGAGTATCTGAGCCTCTGAGGGAGAGGTTGAAAAGAGTGATGGCCATGGGCAGGAATGACCTCCTGTGGTGCTCTGTAGTGCATCTTGGGGGAATGAGTCTTTCACTGAAAGTTGATTGGCCAGCACATTATGGAGTGGGTGGGAGATCTTGACCAGGACAATACACAGTTTAGCCAGCATCCTCCCCCCAGATGCCATCTCTAGAGTCCAGCTTCACTCCCACATCATCACTGGCCTTGTGGATCAGTTTATTGAGTCTGTTGTCATCCGGTGCCCTCAGCCTGCTACCTCAGCATACAGGAGAGCACTGGGTACCACAGACTCAGAAAACATCAACATAATCCTGTGGATGTTGAAGGACTTCAGCCTTCTTAGAAAGTAGAGACGGCTTTGGCCTCTCTTGTATATGGCCTCTGTATTTTTAGTCCAGTCCAGTCTATTGTCAATATGTACCCGGAGGTAATTGTAGTTCTCCACAATGTCCCCATGGATGGAAGCAAGGGTCACCAGTGCCATGTTCCTTCTCATATCCACCAGTTCTTTAGTATTCACCACACTGTCCTGCAGATGTTTCCGCTCACACCATGTAACAGTTTTCCACTGCTACCTCTCAGTCTCACACCACTCAGCTTCATCATCCGTATTGATACATCCAACTATAGCAGAGTCATCAGAGTACTTGTGAAGATGGCAGGATTCTGTCTGATAGCTGAAGTCCATGGTTTAGAGGGTAAACAGGAAGGGAGAGAGAACTGTCCCCTGTGGTGCCACAGTATTGCTGACCACATTATCTGACACACAGTGTTGTAAGTGTACATACTGTGGCCTGCCTGTCAGGTAATTGACAGTCCAGGCCATGAGGTGGTCCTCCACATTAAATCACCATCAGCTTCTCACCCAGATGCACTGGCTGGCTGATGTTGAAAGCACTGGAGAAGTCAAAGAACATTACCTTCACAGTGCTCACCAGTTTGTCCAGGTGGGAGTAGGTGTGGTCAAGTAGGAGGTTATGGCGTCCTCAACTCAAAGTCAGGGCTGTTAGGTGAAGTGGAGAGGGTCCAAGAATGGTCTGACCATGGGCCGGAGCTAGTCCAGAACAAGTCTCCGCAGGGTCTTAATGACGTGAGATGTCAAAGCCACCAGCCTATAATCCTTGGAGCCACTGGGGCATGGTGTCTTCAGCATTGGGATGAGGCATATCTTCCACATCATAAGGACCTTCTGAAGATTTAGGCTCATGTTAAAATCATGATGAAGCATTCCACATAGCTGGGGCATAGGCTTTGAGCACCCTGGGGCTGATGCAATCAGGGTCAGCAATCTTTCATGAGTGGAGACATTTCAAGTGAAGGGGGTGTAGTTATGTTATATGAGCAATGACAGATTACATTACATTTAGCAGACGCACTTATCCAGAGCGACATACAACATAGCCAGAGCATTTGGGATTAAGGTGCCTTGCTCGAGGGTACTTCAGCCATTCCTGCTGGTCCATGGAATCGAACTGGTGATCTTTTGGTCCCAAAACTGCTTCTCTAACTTTTAGGACATGGCTTCCTAGGACAATCACTCCAGGAGATAATGAGGGGAGGGGAGACAGGTAATGCCATCACTTGACAATGGTGAGCCATTTGGAAGTCGGGGGAGAGGTGGAGGTGTTGATAGTGGAGTTGAGCAAACAACAGATGGGTCAAGGGAGGATGGGCAATAGACACAATCAAATTTACTGAAAAACAGGTTCAATTCATTGGCCCTATCCAGCCCATCCTCAGCCACTCTGCCACCGGTCGTTCTGAAACCAGTGATGGTCTTCATGCTATTCCATACCTCTCTCATGTCATTCTAGTGGAGTTTCCACTCCATTTTCCTCCTGTACTTCTCCTTAGCCTCCCTGATCTTCACTTTCAGCTCTGCCTGGATAGTCCTAAACTTCTCCCTATTGCTAGCTCTAAAAGCTATCTTCTTGGCATTGAGAAATGTCCTTTATGTCTATTGTTGCCCAAGGCTTATTATTTGAATAACAAATGACAGTCTTTTCTGGGACAATGCAGTCCACACAAAAGTTGACATAACCTGTAATGCACTCAGTGAGCCCATCAATGTCCTGTCCGTGTGGCTCACATACTGCCTGCCAGTCTGTTGTCTCAAAACAACCCTGAAGTGTCTCATAGGCCTCCTGTGACCACCTCCTTACTGTTCTTGTTATCGCAGGCTGTCTTTTCACTAGGGGCACATAGCATGGGTTAAGGTAAACTAGGTTATGCTCTGATCTACCCAGAAGGGGGGAGAGGGGAAGTGCTGTATGGATACTTAACATTAGCATATAGCAAGTCCAAGGTCTTCTCCTCTCTGGTGGGACAATTCACATGCTAGGTGAAGTTTGGCAGAGTTTTGTCCAGGGCAACATGGTTAAAGTCACCCAAAATTATAATTAGGGCATTCGGGTGTTTAGTTTGAAGTCCACCTATGGTGGTATGAATGACATCACATATCAATGTGGGGTTGGACGAGGCTGGGACATACACAACCATGATGACAGCATGAGACATTTCTCTGGGTAAATAATATGGATGGAGTCTTACAGTTCAATGTCCAGGCAACAAATCCATTCCTTGATTGTAATGTGACCAGGATTGCACCACCGGTTAACAAGAACAGCAAGCCTCCCTCCTTTTTACTTACCACTCTTGAGGCTGTCTCTGTCCACCCACATAGTTTGAAAGCCCTCGATGGAAATGTTGTGGTTGGAGATATCCTGGTGTAACCATGATTCTGTAAACCACATGATGCTGCACTCCTTAAATTCCCTTTGGTTCATTTTGTGACTTCTCCAATGGGAAATCCTGAAGGGAAATCCTTGTGGAATGTGTGTGTGTGTGTGGGGGGGGGCAGAGCCCTCCCCATCCTCCTTACCCCCTTACACAGAGGTGATGCAGATGACCCTGGGACCACTTCTCTAGATAATGCTGCATTGGAATACCCCCCCCAAGAGTCACTGCAGCAGGACCCATCCAGAAATATGTGCTTTACACCGAAGCCCCAGCTAATTTGTTCCCAGTATCAGTGGATGGGTGAGGCAAGGATCAACAGCCACCTCCACACTATGCTCTTCTCTCCAAAATTGAATCATGATGGGCACCAGCGAATATTTGTGAACATTCCTGTGTACACAGTTCACCTTCACTAATTGTGCATTTCCCAGTGCCCTGCATTGAATCAGGCTTTGATGAACTGTAGTCTGAGATTCCATGACAAAAGCTCACAAAACAAAACTCAAGATATAAGCTCATACCCTTAATGAAAAAAAAGAGACAATAGCTCACAACTAAAAGTAATTTTATTAATTTATTGTAAAAAAGAATAACAAACATTACTGACAATTTCAAAGCTTTTATGTCCAAGTCACGTTTTCACACTTATCGCACCTCTTGAATCAGACTGAAGTACAAAGCTTTAGTCAGGTAACCTCCTAGAGCTGTTACCTGTGTTCATTTGTCCTCACCAATCACACCTCATTTCACACCTCTTGAATCACACAGAGTTTAAGAACCAAGCCAGGCTGACACTTGGTTCATGGACGGTAACTATGCCATGAGCCCAAGTGTCTTTGAACAACTCTATGTGATCCATACCCACTTTGGAGAGTCTGCAATTTCCTTTCTGGGAAAAGTACACAGATTTACTAACAGATGCTTCAAGCAGTGCTCAACAAGATGGAGACCATGCAGATCTACCCAGACCCCCGTGTGGTCATCACTGACTTTGAATTGGCAGCTATTCAGGCAGTAGC
Organism: Occidentarius platypogon; assembly: GCA_027574745.1. NCBI lineage: Eukaryota > Metazoa > Chordata > Actinopteri > Siluriformes > Ariidae > Occidentarius > Occidentarius platypogon. Next base: position 20,592,545 of record JAOBRE010000023.1, read on the forward strand.
CCTGGAACTTGGACCTCAAGTAACAGCACAGGGGTGTTTTTAACCACCTGTCTCAAAGCACGTGGAAGAAGATTCAGACACTGGGAAAGACTGAACTGTACCGCAGTGATGAAGACTTCTGTGGGATACTGGATGGGCTGGCCTTTTTTCCAGAAGACAAGGTGCAGGATGGCATGGCATACCTGAGGGAGCACACACCAGAAGGGATGGAGGAGTTGGTAGATTACTTTGATTCCATGTATGTTACCGGAACCTTTCGATGTGTTCAACAAGGACAAGTGTAGCCTGGAGCTCCTCCACCACCACTACACGTCCAGAACATTCCACCACGGTTCGGTGTACCCATCTGGAATGTGCACCAAGTTGCTTTCAATAGACAGGATAGGACAAACACCACCTGTGAGGGCTGGAATACCTCCTTTTAGCAGCTCATCAGGCATCAACACCCATCCTTCTGGACTGCAATAGATGGACTCCATCAGGACTATGCTTTAGTAAGCACACAGCTACTGCAGCACACCAGGTACAGTAGCTGCACACCAGGGCAGGTCATCAAAAAGCGCAAACAATGCCACATGGAGCTACAGAAGTGCGTTCAGAGCCTCTGCCAGGACTTTGTAGCTGAACGAAGATCACTGGCAGACTTCCTCAGTGCAGTTGGGCACTGCATCCACCGAGAGTGAATCTGTATACAATATCTGTGACATGTAATACATTTCTATTGTGATGCATGTGATATGTAACACCTGTGATATGTATGTTTGTATATAATAAAAAAATTTAAATGATTGTAAGCTTTTCTCTCTTTTTTCATTAAGGGTATGAGCTTTTGTCTTGTGAGCTTTTGTCTGAACACCGTAGTCTGAATACCACCCAAGTCCACCAAGGCCTGATGTGTATCCCCTTGAATACTTACTGCCACTCTTTTCCAGGTGAACATGGACAGTTCTACCTGTGGAAAGAGAGAGAAGGAGTTCTTGGTAGCATAAGCATGGAGTCACAAGGGGGTGAGGGAAAATGGGGAGGGATACAGGTTTGGGGAGCAGGCTTTAGGGGAATTTACCCCACTTCCATGGTGCAAGGATAGGGATGGCCACAGTATCTGCAGGAGTAACTGCTAGCTGGACCAGGTTATACATCACCTGCAGATCCTGTGCCTGGAGCAGAGCCCAGAAGCACTGCTCCTGTTCTGTGCAAAGTGCAGCATGGACTTGATGTTGTGTTTGGCGGTTGCTGATGAGTCTGGAGGATCTCAGTGACTGGTGTGGACTCCATGATGGCACTCCTCACTCCCTGGTCTCAGCAGCAGTGTAGCACTCCTGGGGTTCGTGTGGAATGAGGACGTGGGAGACATGATTGACAAGCTGCATTTTATTATTTTCTGCTTTACTATAACATTTCAGTGACTATTTTATGCACTCTTAGGTGCACACACACGTGCACATGTGCCCCCACACACAGACACTGTGCTGTGTTTCTTCCATCTCTCTCTCTGGTTACCAGCATCTTCTGCAACAACACAAGAGATGCACATAAATAAATGACCAGTAATCAGACACAGGTGAAACTCATCAAATGTTACCGGACTCCTCATTGCCCATGGCCGAGGCTTGATCACACCCCTGCTGCCACAATACTTTGAGATGTATCCAGATCCTGTTATATCCAGGCCCCATTCCTTTCCTTTAAGAAGAAATTCAGGTGGCTTGGCTTTATGGCTCGAGTGCTTTCTCTCTATATAGCCGACTTTATGAATTTTGAAGGCTTCATGTTTTCTGCAGCCTATAACTCAAACAAAACACATTGTTGCCGCACAAACATTACTTGCCATATTTTCATTTAACTTGTATAGTTTTTCCAGACTTTTACAGGGACAGGGAGTTTTACTCCATTTTTCAATGTCAGCACTGACTGTTTACAGATAAATTAGCACCAAAAATTGACACAATTTGATTGGATGCACAACATGACGTGATTTTTTTCAGTAGCTATGAGTGGCATTCCTTTATTATTATTTTTTCCTTTTTTGAAACAATAATTTGCTTTATTGTCATATTTTTCCATGGTTTTCCGTGTTATCATTTGCAAGTAGCAACACTTTTATTTCTTCCCAGCAGTCCATGATCCATATCTTAAAAGGGTCCACTTTTGGGTTGTGAACCACCAGTTGAGAAACACTGTCTTCAGGAACTCCAGACCACTAAGCTTTTGGGGAAGCATGGTGAATTAATTCATGGAACTGTTTCCATATGGGAGCCTGAAAGAACCATGCACTAGGGACTTTTACATTCAGTGTTTACTGAACTGCTGGATCACAATCCTAAACCTGCACTTCACTCAGAGGGGACAAACTCACACGCAAAGGTTACCTAATTGAGAGTCTATTTGAGAGAGGCCAGTCTTGGAATAGTGTATTCTGTCCCAGTAGACTGTTCAGCACTGCAGCTCTTCCAATGAGAACCACAGTTTACAAATGTGTCAACCCATGCCTTGTGAAACAAAAGTCCAGACATTGTGTAAAAAATATCGCAGCTGTGTGTGCGCACGTGTGCATGTATGCATACATACATTATACACACACACAGCTCTGGAAAAAACTAAGAGACCACTGCAAAAAGGCTGACTTCATCTCTGCCCACGCCTCCCTTCTGTCCCTCCACATCCTTGCACTGACAGAGACCTGGATTTCACCTGACAACACCACAAGACCTGCAGCCCTCTCCACCTTCTTCTCTCACCCCCCCTCGTCTGATAGTGGTGGCGGCACTGGTTTGTTGCTTTCTCAGTCATGGAAGTTCTCACCTTTTCTTCTCTCACACCTCTCCATCTCCTCCTTTGAATTTCACTCGGTTTCAGTCTTTTCTCCTGTTAACCTTTTGGTCATTGTTGTTTATTGCCCTCCTGGCCCTGTGGGATGTTTCTTTGACGAGGAAGACTAAGTCAAGAAGGTGGATGAACTGGACATCCTACTCAGCTCCTTCCCAGAAGATGGCACCCCACTGACGCTCCTAGGAGACTTCAACCTCCACCTAGAAGCCTCCCACTCTGCTGCCTTCCCCTACTCCACTCCTCTGATCTCTCCTTGCTGCACTCTCCTCCAACCCATAAAGCTGGCAACCTTCTTGACTTAGTCTTCCTCAGAAACTGCTCTGCCTCAGATCCCACAGTTGCCACTCTCCATCTGTCAGACCACCACTTCATTTCCTTCTCCCTCCCTCTTCCTCTCCACCCATCATCCCCCCCACTGTTACAGTCCGTCATAACCTCTGCTCCCCCTCTCCCTCCTCTCTTGCCTCCCTCCCCCTGCGTGAGTCCCACTGAATCTGCTGCATCCTCCCTGCTTTCCTCTCTCTTCTCATCACTGGACACATTATCTTCTCTTGTATCCAGGACAGCAAGATCTTCCCCTCCAAGTCCCTGGATGGCCAAAGCATTTCGTACCTACAGAATTGGTCTACATGCAGCAGAGAAAATCCAAGGCCCCTGCTGACCTGTCCCACTACCAGTCCCTCCTTGCTGAGTTCACAGCCTCACTCAAATCGGCCAAGATCAAGTTATCACTCCAAAATTCATACCTCCATCTCCAACCCCCATCACCTGTTTTCTGTTCACTCCTCAACTCTCCACCAGCTGCACCTCAGTTCTCCATCACTACAGAGGACTTCGTGGTCTTTTTTGAGGAAAAGATCATAGCTATCCACAACTTCACTGCACCTGCCTCCCCCTCCCCCCCCCACCACACCCCTCGCTTTCCCCGTGCTCTCTGCTTTCCCCCTCTTT